>OMPJ01002334.1:3803-13920 GCA_900312935.1 Carapus acus
TCATATGCCGTGTAGATCCCAGTGTCATTAACCGTGAAGGGGGGAGCCTTGGCATAGCCCTGGGACCACTGCAAGTTCTTCCCACCGGATTCTCTCCAAAACACCTTGTATTGGAAATCCTGTCCGTTGTGCCGACGCTTGTCCATCTCCTGCACACATGGCCGTGGATACAATGTACCTCTGGGTAAACCACTGAACACAGATGTACTAAACACAATATCATACAGACTGAAGTACTCACATCCCAGGTAATGCTCAAAGTTCCTTTTTCCTCTGAGTTACTACGTACACCCGTGGGGTTATCATAGGGGACTGCAAGAGAGACGAACAGTTAGATAGGTAGAATATGGTACTACTACTTCCACTACTATTACTTCCACTAGTTCTACTACTTCTACTATTTCTGCCTCGACTGTTACTACTACTACTGCCTCTATAATCACTACCACTTGTAGTGGTGTTCCTACTGCTGCGTTACAACTATTGCCACTTCTGCTACTTCAAGTAATATGACTCCCTAACCACTTGTACTAGTACTACTACTTCTACTATAATCATCACCACTCAAGCATCAGCATTGGTTGTCACTCACCAGCAGGGGGCGTGCTGTAGTACTCAGATGGTTTGCTGGATTCACTGGGGCCCACCTCATTGACGGAGATGACCCTGAAGCGGTAAGTGCAGTAGGGCTGGAGGGTGAGCTCCAAGTGATTGACGTCTCCAGACACCGTCTTCCACTCCTCCCACTTCCACTTCCCCTCCTCCGTGTGCTGCTCCTCTCTGGCCTGAATGATGAACTCTGAGACACCAGGGAGACAAGCGGACGATGATGAAACTTCAACTTCTGAGATAGCAAGGGTCATCGAGCCGTCAAACTTGACAAAGTTCATAACGTGTGTGTGTGTGTTTGTGGGTGTGTCCTGAGCACCTGAGATGGGACTGTTGTGTGATCGACCCGGAATCCAGCTGAGGGTGAGGCTGTTGTCTTGGACATCAGATAGCGACAGATTCTTTGGGGGCTCCGGTCGTGCTGGTGGTGCACCAGAAACAGTGAGTGCTCCGAATATCAAAGCAACCAACTCAAGCAGGTAAGACAACACACATGGACATACCGATGGCAGTGATGGAACCGCTAGCCTCTGCGTGATCCAGGTCAGTGATGACCTCACAGGAATAAGACGCCGTATCCTCTGATTGGACATGTGCAACTTTGAGGGTTCCGTTTTCAAACACCGTGTACCTTCAAGGAACATGCAAACATATTTCGTTGTCATACTTATATGGATGGCCATATAAAAATCTAAATAAATGTATTGACTTGCACACAATCCTATCCTGTCTAGTGTTCACTGTTTCTTGATGTTGTCTTGAGTTTCCCTTTGGGATCAGGACGTTATTACTAATTCAGAATCTACAACAACTGACAGTTTAACACACTTACACTGGTGGCGTAAGTACCTACACTACTGGGTCAAGGATTTAGAACACCCCAACTTTTCTAGAATGTCGCAATTTAATGTCTCAATGTACTCTGAAATTAAAGCACAGAACACATAAAGTATTGATACTGAAAAATAAATCATGGAATTAGTTTAGAGACCATGTATCCTAAAGTTTTGACCCATCAATGTAGCCCCCTCTAGCTGATAAGAAGGCTGAACACACTTTTGGTTAACTTCATCTTATTGATTGATTGATTGATTGATTGATTTTTCCCTTTGGCAGTTCACCACATACCTTTGTACCATTTCGAGCTGTTCATCTGACTTAAACTGCTTGAATTTGAATGACAGACTTGAAAAATAGGGGTGTTGTCAAACTTTTGACCAGTAGTATATTCCCGACTTTGGGGATAGGTGCTTAATGTGACGCACATGGTGTAGTACTGTGACATACTTGTCATCTGGTGAGGACTCCTGGAGCTTGGCACCATCTTTCTTCCACACTATCTGGTAATTGACCAGTTGAGGGTCTTTGTAGAAGCGACAGTCCAGCAGAGCGTTGGAGCCTCGGACAGCCCGCACATCTTGGGGTTGGGTCAGTATCGCTGTTCGGTCTGATGAGAGCCAAAGCAAGTGTGTCATTTAAAACAAATGGTCGAGAGTCTGATTGGCTGGTGCTGCTGCACGTGTGAGACTCACTGAAGACCTCCAGGTGCGCAGTGATGGAGATGTTGGAGTGTTTGACGGAGCAGAAGTAGCTCCCACTGTCATCATGAGTAACGTCGGATAGCTCTATCGTACCATCGGTCAGTAGGGAGACTCGGGGGTCTGAGAGAAGGGGAACTGTGTCACGGCCCTCCCTGAAAGATACACACATGCACACACACACAGACGGGATGCGCTTATTGCAAATGATCTGATCCTTGGATAGTCAACAAATCTGCAAGTGTTGCTGTTGCTGATTCTTCAGATCGTTTTCACTCATGGTGGCTCCCTGGAAATAAATATCTGCAGTGGTCAGTCAGACTGTCCGTTGCTTAATGACTGGCTAGATGAGCACCAGCGGAAAATCAATACACACACAATCACACATACGCCACTCTATTATGTAACATATCAAATGGCAGCATACGGTGCAAGCAGGGTGTGGGGCACTTCAGTTGCTCAAAACTGCGCCAGCCAGGGTGTGGCCCCAACTGACTTCCAGCCGCACAACCAACCACTAGAGGGCGCTGCTATATTGAATTTATGAGCCCTTTCACCGAGGCCAATGACGTGGAAGCTCTATGGACTTGATGCTATTTCACGATCAGATGACCCATTAAGACTTAATGGGTCTTAAACAATTGAATGTATCAGTACAACTTAATGATTAAGTTGTACTGATACATTCAATTGTTTGTGTTTGAAGTGGATGTTTTAAAAATACACCCAAATAACAAGCAGAGATTGGCTGATTAATCATGCATAAAGTTTGTCTCAAGACTTGCCGCAGTATGACTTGATACACACACTGGCCTCACCATGTGACGTGTGGACGTGGAGACCCAAAGGAGTCACATCGCATCTTGATGTCTCCTCCTTCAGTGACTCTGTACACCATTCCATCAGAGGACAGGATCTGAGGCGGGAGCTCTGTTGGGTGGGGACAGAGACAGAGGACAGGGTCAGCTCCACAGCTTCGAGGAGAGCAGACAACACTGTGCTTTCGCTCTTGTCTTGCCACTGCACACTCTCCATACCAATTACGTAGATGAAGGTATTGAGGATGATGCTGCCATGTTTGTTGGTGGCCTCACACTGGTAGACAGCAGTGTCAGCAAACACCACGTCCTTCAGAATCATTGTGCCTCTGGAAGCGCTCCGTCGAGGGTCTTCATCCACCTCTGTGGAAGAGGGGGGGCGAGGGGTCAGCAGACAGGAATGGTGAGCAAAGGGGAGGGTTACACCAGCGTGAGAACACAGGAGCCCCTTAACAATGTTTGACCAGGAAGCTGCCCGCCAACAGATGAGGCAGCAGCTGTTACCGAGGCCCAGACGGTTTCTGTGTCCCTCTCGTCAACGTTTCCTCTGTAGCTTTATGCAGATGTGCGGCCTGTCACACTATCCAAACTGTAAAAACTTCTCCGACCACGTTACTTCCCTCACTCTTTTTGTAGCCCTTCAGCACTCAGGCTCCACGGGCAGCTCAGCTACTCTGTCGGCACATACGGATGCTGGAAAATGTATCTATGCTTAAGAGCCACTCTGATGTAGTGGACAGTTAGTGGACTGCCTGGAAGAGCGAGGAAATGGACTCCTCTTCCCTGAAACCCATCCAAACTCATCAAACTCCATATTGGAAGTGGTGACACAAGCAAAACTTGAGTGGACTCAAAGTGTTTGGCAAACTTGGCCGGACTTTGCGGTCGCTTAGATACAATAGATACCGGAACCAAACCAAACTATAAACCAACCTAAGGGGGGCGCTATACCTGCGAGGGGCTGGCCGTTGATGCTCCATGTGACATTAGGAGTCGGGATGCCCTCTGCCTGGCAGTCCAGACGAACGTTTTCCCCAGGGGCGTACAACTGGTTCTGGGGCTCCTTCACCCAGTAAGGCGCGGCTACATAACAACAATACATCACAAACCAACCAAGTTTAACTGGTGAATTCAGTTTTTTTTTCTTTTTAGATTGTTGAGTGGCGTTTCTGACATGATTTGTGAAGTGGCTTTACCCTCCACAGTCACAACGAAGGAGTGCGCGGCTGAGCCGTGCTCGTTGGAGGCCAGACACTCATACTCCCCATCGTCCCCCTCGACGATGCTGTTGAAGGTGAACCAGTGGCCAAAGTTGTCTACCGTCCCACTCGTCTCTCCAAAGGTGGTGTCCTTCTTCTTCCACTCCATCTGAGGTGTAGGTCTGTAGTAGAGGGAGAGAAAGAGAAAGAGAGAGAGAGAGCAAAATCGTTGGGTAATTAAATGGAGGAGGAGGAGAGGGGGAGAGAAGAGGAAGCTCTGGAGATGAATGGACTGACAAAGACACAGAGGAAATTACTGCACGACAGATGAAGAGACGAGACGAGTGCGAACCTACAACGCAGACGAATGAGGACGAGCATGTGGTAATATCTCATCTGATCGTTACTGCAGAGAAATGATGAGACTCCATTTATTGCCATGGAGACGGTGCCCTTTCTCTCCGGGGAAAGTGGATAATCAGCATAGACGCAGTAAGAATTAGAGAGACGTATAATGGAATTAAAACAACGCGGGATCTTCGAGTGTGTGCTGTTGCAGGGAGTCTATGATTACACTGGGGGCAACATCCGACCGGATAAATACACCTTTCATGGGTAGATTGCCCCAATTGTGTGTCCACAACAGTGATTGACAGATCCACATGGTCTGCAAACAGAGATGTGGAGTGTATCAGGGGCGTATCCTCGCTAAAAATGTGGCAGCCAATTATTGTATCATTGCAGCTCTGCCACCGTAGAAGCAACAAAGATTCTGAAAATGGCCTCCCTGGGCTTATGACATACACGAGTGCTGCGGGAGAAAGGAAGCTGCAACAGATGGTCAAGCTGTGAGACTTGAAGGAGACGGTGGACGGAGACAGAAAATAAAGCTGAATTATGGTTTCAAGACTCAAAGGATGTGAGACTGGGATGGAGACCATCAGAGAAGGAACACAGGCGAGCTGTTTAGCCTTAATGCACAGACTGGTAACCAATCAGATGACTTTGCAGGATGAGATGAGTCTGCAGGACGAGGGGGGCCAGCACGCAAACCGACCAATGGAGGTGAGTCTTTCTGTTGGTCGGATAAAGGCCAGACACTTAAGCATGGGTACAAAATTGTTTTAATGAGAAGCAGCACATATCAGGATGCTCTTGCTCATTTCTGAACACTTCTGGTGGAGAGTGATGTGATGTGATGTGTGTGATCCGCCCGCAAATGATCAACTGCACAGTGATGGAAACAACCACAGGACTCCGATTGGCTCCCTGCTCTTACCGCTCTGATGAAATGAAAGACAAATGTCTCCAACTAAGGTGACGTGTCATTGAACAGGTTGTGTGTCTGCATGTTGGACTGAGATAAAAGTGAAACAGAGAAAAGTAGCGTTGTTGATTTTACTTATTTCATCCATGCATATGTCTCTTGGATATGGAGAGCACATGAATGACTGTGTTGTTCATCCCATACACACACACACATACACACACACACACACACATGTGCGCACAAGATCCTTTGTTAATGCTCAAAGATGTTCTCACTGAGGGCGCCGTACGATGTCTCTCTTGTTTAAATTCAAAGCACTGCGCATACAGGCTTTGCCTAATAAAGAATCTTGTAAGTACGGAGGAAAAATTGCATCTTGGGAATTAACCCTCACATGAATGTGTCTACACACGCATACACGCACACACACAATGGTGCAGACTTACAGGCCTTTGGCGATACACTCCAGGACCAGTTTTTCTCCCTTAAGTGCCAGCACGTGGGTGGGGAGGCCACTGTGACGGAAAAAGTGAGGTCTTCTCCCTCCGATGACGTCGTTAGCTGGACAAAGAGAGTGAGAGCCAATGAAAATGCGTGCGTGTGTGTGTTTGTTTGTGTGTGTCTGCGTGTGTGTGTACTCACTAGCCGTGATGTTTAAGGAGATGGCCGACGCCAGCAGAATGGTCCTGGCCTCTGTGTACTCGGCGTTGCATTTGTAGTCGTCCCTGCTGTCGCTTTTGAGGAGATTGGCAAAGTACAAGTTCCCGTCCAACCCCACCGTCACTCGCTCACTCTGGGTGATGTGCACCAGTGCTGGAGAGAGAGAGAGAGAGAAAGAGAGAGAGAGAGAGAGAAAGAGTTGGGATGTGAGGAGAGGGAGGATAGATTGCAGAGATGAAATGTTTAGTCTCCGCGCCTCTAAACCACAGGTGGGCGTCTGCCATAAGAAAACAAACGCGACGCTCAGAAGTACTTTTTCACAGTGGAGACACAGTGAAAGGACAGAGGAGACACCAGGGGAATACCAAACAACCAAAACAGGAAAATTATGAGCTGACGGTGCTGCAGTCATTAGCTAAAGTGCAAAACACTGCGCGAGAGCGGCATACAGATGCAAAATCCACCACAAGGCCAGCCAGCGGGAGGACGAGGGACAAAGCCACTCAGATCAGAGTCCCGCTGTCTGGGCAGCCAGACAGCGGGACAGGCAGGGTGGCTGATTATCGGGAAAAGGTCCAGGCATCAGTCACACACAAGGACGAGCGCAGTTAATCCACTCACATTTGTCCATCCAGTGGATGATGGGCTGGGTGGAGCTGTGTGGCGGCTTGCAGGACAGGATGAGGCTCTCTCCCTCGTAGGCCGTCTTTTTGGAGCGGTACTGCTTGGGTAGAAAGGGCTGAGCTGGAAAACAAAAAGGACAATTGATCGTTATTGAGATTGAATCCAAAAATTCGCTCCCCCCTGGCAAAATGCTGCGTCATCTCCGCCTCCAGCAGGATGAGCGTTGCCACACAATGGCGGAGCCTCAGCCTGCTGGAGCCTAAACGGCCACATATGGAGGCCCGACAGTCATTCATGCGCAGGAAATCCATAACTTAGATGAGGCATTAACTACTACTGCGCCAGTTCCTGTTGGGCGGAAGGAACGATGACGAATGAGAGGTCGGTCTGCTCTGAATAACAAACACAAGGAGGAGGGCAGGGCCACAGACAATTACACAATTACGCGTAATGGGAGGGTGGATGAGCTGGCAGCCCAGGCGTAAACACGACCCCCATCTTCATAATCACCAGACGTCCGCGGGGTCGCCGTGTTTACAGCCGTCAGCGCTTCCCGCCTGTCGAGGCTCGGGGTGCCTCCGCTCAGGCTGCTACGCTACAGGCCGAGCGCTGCCGGGAAATATCGCTGATTTCCCGGCACCGCCCTGTATAGCGCGGCGAGCCCATCCATTCACAGGGGCTGAGTGACATCACAGCTCCGTCTCCAGGAAATAGTTACCAAGGCAACCAGAGATGAGAGAGCAGGACAGCTGGCCCCAGTCAACCTCACTGAGTCAGTGAAGTGTGTGTGTGTGTGTGTGTGTGTGTGTGTGTGTGTGTGTGTGTGTGTGTGTGTGTGTGTGTGTGTGTGTGTGTGTGTGTGTGAGTGTGTGTGTGCGTGTGCGTCCTGCCCTCATTACCCCATTACCACACAGACTTCCTCCTCGGAGACGTGCGGAGGTTCAGATTTCAAGCTGTATCGATCTTCAGTGGAGAGAGTCGAGAGTGAGAA
Source organism: Carapus acus (assembly GCA_900312935.1). Classification (NCBI taxonomy): domain Eukaryota; kingdom Metazoa; phylum Chordata; class Actinopteri; order Ophidiiformes; family Carapidae; genus Carapus; species Carapus acus. The sequence goes on from OMPJ01002334.1 coordinate 11,513, forward strand.
AAGTGAGGAGGAGGGTGAGCCGTAGTGTGAGGAAGAGTGAGGAGGAGGGTGAGGCTGAGCACTGATGTGCTAACATGGTGAACATGGGCAAACTTTCATGTTCCAGTGATGAAGAAGAGGACGTTCTGTGGGTGTGTGGGTGGGTGTGAGAGATTCAGTAGCTGCTGAGTGTGTGTGTGTGTGTGTGTGTGTGTGTTTGTGTTTCATCATGAACACAAAGTCTCAGCTAAACGGGAATTTTCTCAAAATCTCTGTAGGAGTCATCACCCCTGTGGGTTTGGTTTATTTTGGTGTGTGTTTTCTGGGTGTGTTTTCTGTGTGCGTTTGCGCGCGTGTGTGTGTATGTGCGTATGAGTGACAGCAGCTAATGGGGGAGAGCAGAGCGAGATTCTTGCCCATCAGATGTAATCTCACTCTTTTGCTCTGGCGTTGGTTAGAGATCAAACCTGCTTTTCTTCCTCTCGCTCTCGGCAGACGTCAGGCAGCAGCGTGTGTGTGTATGCGTGTGTGTATGTGTGTGTGTAGGGGGTGCATTGACAGACAGCAGGCAGGGGAGGAGGCTGCAGGGGGGCGGAGCCAAACAGGAAACGATGAGGTCATAGCAAAAGGCAGAGAGGAGAGGAGGAAGGGAGTGCGGAGGGGAGGGGCGAGCGGAGGAGTGCCACTGATTCAGGGATGAGCTCAGCCGCTCTCCCTCTGCGTCTCTCTGCGTCTTTCCCTCCGTCTCTCCCTCCGTCTCTCCCTCTCTCCGTCTCTGTCATGGTTCCTCAGGTCGCTTGCTGACATGGTGGGAGATTTGTTTTTCTGGAGCTTCTGCTGTCTCAGGCTGTGGAGGAAAGAGAAAAGGGTAAGAAGGGGAGAGAAGGGCTGCGGATGATGGCTGTGTGTGTGTGTGTGTGTGTGTGTGTATGTATGCAGCAGCTGCTGCTGCCGGCCGGCCGCATGCACGCACACACACACACATCCATCCTTCTTTATCCTTTTTATGTGCAAATGGAAGCCTGACCCTGATACTGTACGCAAGCGTGTGTGTGTGTGTGTGTGTAGATGTGTGCGCGTGTCTGTGTGTGTCCTATTTATTGTATCTGACCCTCTTTTTGCTGCAGCAGATTTCTTTTTGCTTCTTCACGCCATGAAAAAGTGATGAGCTGCTAATTTTAGCTGTCATCCACCTGAAGCCTGCATGTGTGTGTGCGTGTGTGCGTGTGTGTGCGTCATCGTTGGCATAATGGTGTGTGTCATTGTTTGTGTTGTGGTGTGTGTTATTATTTGCAGTCTGTGGCAGAACATGATTATTATGGTTATGATGACGATTGTTATGATTGTTATTGTTGTTGTTGCTTCGTGAGTCATTTGTAACTCAAAAGTCATTTTTCATTGACAGATACGCACAACACGTCACACTCAGGGTCCCGTTTGGTCTTTTTCGGTTGATAAATGATTCAAATAATGACAGCAAATGTAAGAATTATGGATTAAGGCTAAAGGATTTCTGATAAATTTCCTGATTTGCGAAACATTGAAACATTTACTAGTGAAATAAGGGGAAGCTCGGCCATGTGAGCGCCTGTGTGATGGAGGTGTACAGTAACACACATGCACACAAGGGCGCGCTACTGTGTGTGTGTGTGTGTGTAGTGGGGGAGGAGCAGATATGATCAATGTATCCTCTGTCTGCACATTGTGTGTGTGTCTGCGTGTGTGTTGATGCACCTCTTCTTTTTATCCTTCCATGAAAGAATTTTTTAAAAGTCTTTGTTTCTTTGTCATTTCTGGTTTGGCCGTTTTCATTAATACCATTATTTGTGTCACCGCTCAAACGTTTTTTTTACGTTAAGAACAGCAATACTCTAATATTACTACTAATATTTACAATAAACCCCTCCAATTAAATTTTTCAATAATCTTATGCGTAATAATAGTGCCTAGATTCTAGATTTCAAATATCAAGTCTGAGACCCACTGTGTATGCGCATGTGCGTGTGTGTGAGTGTGTGTGTGTGTGCGTGCGTGTGCGTGTGTGTGCGTGTGTGTGTGAGGACTTCCCTCTCACGTTTGTTGTGTGTCTGTATCACGTCTCTCCTCCATGTGTTGTTGACTGTGTTGAATGAAGTCATTCTCTCTCTCTTTCCCTCTCTGTCTCTCTCCCATGTGCTCCTCCTCTCTCTCTCTCTCTCTCTCTCTCTCTCTCTCTCTCTCTCTCTCTCTCTCTCTCTTTTTCTGTTCCCCTCTCTCTCTCTCCCTCGCTCCCCCCTCTCTCTCTCTCTCTCTCTCTCTCACTCTCTCTCTCTCTCCTTGTCTCTCTCTCTCTCTCTGTTTCTCTCTCTCTTTCTGTTCCTCTCTCTCTCTCTCCCTTGCTCCACCCTCTCTCTCTCTTTCTCTCTCTCTCTCTCTCTCTCTCTCTCTCT
>OMPJ01002349.1:3963-47902 GCA_900312935.1 Carapus acus
GCCCCTCCTCAGCCGCACTCCTCAAACTTGACTTTGAGACTCATTTAGCTCTTTTCCGGCGTCTTTGTCTTCTGATCCCACCGAGACCTGCGGCGGGCAAAATGAGCGCCGGCTGAAAGATGGATGAGAGAAGTTCTCACAGGATCCACTTCTCGGCAAACAATTAAAGATTAAAGGGAGCAGGGAAAATAACACCTTTGAAAACTCTCTGAGCGGCGAAAGGAGATGTAATTCAAAATCACACCGGGTGGGACTCGCGTCAGCTCCACCCACACACACACACACACACACACACAATTCTCGAGCGTTTATCTCACACTGAAGTCAACATGCCATTCACTCCTGCTCATCACTGCTCGTCTCGAGGAGGACAGAACAAATAACCTCCCAAAACCCCCCCAAACACACACATACAAACACACAAAGACACACGCACACGGTCGCTCACCTCATCGTCAAAAAGCTCCATGACGAAGGTGGCCACGCTGCCGTTGATGCCGATGAAGAGGTTGATGCAGGTCAGGACCACGTAAGCCGTGCTGGGGACGCTGAAGATGAAGGAGGCCGGGTACATGGTAGGGATGATGGACCACCTGGGGGAGGACAAGAGGGGGACAGATGGAATCACTGTCCTCCTCAGGCTGGGCGGTGTGGCGGGTTTCAGCCTTTTTTCTTTTTTTTTTTTTGTCCGCAAAGACGTTCCAGGATTATCTCGGGAACTAAACTCACTCCGCCCGACTTCCAGCAAACTGCGGCGCCTCCACACTTTAGCAGCCACGTGACTGAGCCAGAGCCGGAATCCTGTCAAAGGCAGCGAACGTGTCGCTGCCCAAATGATGCTGGAAGAATCCGCTCGGGCTCAGATTTGCCACCACTTTGAGGTCTGTCGGGGCTTGTGTGAGTCGTTTCATCTTCCTGGCCAATTTTCCTTTATTCTTAGGGCAGTTATTGTGAAGGAATTCTATTATTGAGTGATTTTTGGACATCGGAAAAATACAAAAATAAATCACCACAAATGGAGCCCAAAGTTCTCTGCGATCCAAAGGCGTGGAAAGCCCCGTGCTGGCTTGTCACTGTGGCTGTTTTGGCAGCGTTATTTTAGGGCTGCAATTGACGGGAAGGAATTACAAAAAAGAACACTCCGAAATTCACACCAAAAACAAACCAACAAGCAACCAAACAACTGGGACACGGCCGACGCTGGGAGGACAGATGAATTTCGGAAGACAACAGAATTTGTCTGTGAATAATGGCCTTGACTGCACCTTCTAGGATTCACTTATCCAGATTCAATTTTTGATTTAATCACGGCAGGTGCTAAATATGTAACAGCAGATTACGATATTAATCTTCATTGTTTTCACCTGGGACATGAAAAACAATTACAGCGCGCCGGCGCCGCTCCATTCGGCTCCGCGCTACGCCAGCTTTATATGAATCAGAGCATCAGAGCAGCGGTGCCGAGTGTGTCTGGGCCTGACGTGGGCCTTTCCGGGCTTGTTTTTGTCCAGACCAAGAGGTGATTAAACTCCATTCAGGAGGGACAAAACCTCCACGCGAGAAAAAGCGGCTCTTTGCCACGGCTCCCACCCGACAAACACAACGGCTAACCGGTCACTGTCTCATCCTGTTCCACTCCCTGCTTTCATCCTGCAGTAGCGTGCACGCAGAGCTACGACGGCCTGCTGTGGGAATTGTCGAGGTGTGTCCTCGAGCCACCGCGGTCCGGCTCGCTGTGGCACAAAACGTGCGCCGGAAGGGAGACGACAAACCCGGCGGTGTCAGAGCTTTGACAGCATCGCTCCCCCATTCATTTCCACGCCGACACTGTGGGAAATAAACTGTCACTAGATTATGTGCCGAGTCGCAGGAGGAAAAGGCAAATTTGCATGTTATTAGTTGAAATTGCACAACAGGCTGAATGCACTTTTCCCTCCCAAACCTGCACAGTCGTACACAAACACAGTCGTGTTTACCGACAGCATTCTTTCTCAAAGTCCAGCCAGGGTTCCGCATATCCGAAATATAACCTCTGAATTCCAGATGAGCGCATATGGAATGATGCATATCTTCCACTTTGCATATGATCTATTGCAGCTGTCATAAGAGAGGCACACCAAGTCTGAATATTTCACTCCATGTCACACACTTTGCGGCTCTGTCGCCGGAATACACACATAATATATAGGGAGCGGCGGTGAGAATTTAACCCTTAGATGCACACATGGGGTCAAAAATGGCCTCAGCAGTTGTTATTCTTCAAAATCTTTACAATGAAAAATAGTAAAAAATTCATATTCCAGGTACTCTGAAAAAAACACCTTTGTGACATGAGGCAATATATTTCTTTATTAGTTTTTTCATTTATTTTGAGAGAATTATAAAGCAGACAAGGAAGCTTCACTTACTTACCCGTACAAAACCAGCAGCAGGATGAGCACGGGCAGGTTAGCGGGCGACACGTAGGCTTTTTGTTGGAAGGCGAGGAAGATGAAGACCACGATCACGCAGGAGACGGTGTAGTTGCACTGTCAAAACACACATACATTAAATAATCAGACGTTCTCATCAGAGCCAAACACGGCCGTGATGAGGAAATTGCAGCAGACTACATCAAACGGGGGCTGCGCTCTTGACACGCTTTCTTCATTTTTCAAACAAATTGAGAGGATGTATAATTATCAAATGTGCTGATGACTTTTTAATTAGCACTCATATACAGCGCCTTATAATTTCGCAATTAATTCTGCGGATAACACAGTCATCCGATCCTCGTCTCTTACGGGGAGGCGGTCGCTGTCTGTGACACGCCGCGCGCAGCAGCTGCACAATAGTGTGGTCGTTTTGAAGACGCGGGGACGAATATCTCGGTCGTTTTTATTTTGCATCGCTCAGCCGGCGAAATTAATCAGCGCGGAACGCGTCTGGGGCGTTTTAATCAGAAGAAAAATCACTACTAACCAAATTGCGGAATACACAGCGCAAAGCGCCGACAATACGTACGTCGGCAAAGTTTGTGGAGGACAAAAAAAACAGAGTCGACAATGAGAAATCTAACAGCCTTCGGCCCAAATCGCTCTGTTAAAAACCTCGACTGGAACTCTGGGCGGCCATTATCAGATGGCGACCCAGTGGCCGTGACCCTCCCTCCATCCCTAAAAAAGTCTTTTGTGAGCGTGTGTGTTTACCATATGGCCCTGATACAAACTCACGGTCGCCAAGGAAGCAGTCGAAAATCGATAAGTACATCACAGACACACACAGACACACAAAGACACACACACACACACTTTTGAGCAGAAATCAATCAACTGGCGACTTCCAGACAACTTTGATGGTAAAATCAGTACATGCAATGGTTGTGTCCCGTGAATGATTGTCTCCCACACACGCACGCACGCACGCACGCACGCACACACACACAAACACACAACCTGCTTGATATGTGTCAGTTAATGAAGTGTGTGTAATTAGCGGCTTGCTCTCACCATGTCCCAGGCGAAGTTGGCCACCCAGTAGACGGTGGGGTTCACGCCGCTGACAAATTGCAGGTGCTTGGCTTTGCTCACCCGCTCCTGGATGAGGAAGAGGACGAAGCTGGCGGGGATGAAGGACATGGCAAAGATGACGCAGATGGACACCACCACATCGCCGGAGGACGCGGCCCTGCGATGGCAAAGGGGGAAAGAACAATATAACTTAAATAGGGCCCGGTGGCTTGTTTGTGTGGCAGGTTGTACAGCTCAGACGTATGACTACAACAAGTGCCAAAGCACAACAGATTTAAATTTCCATACCAATGGATTCCATTTCTTTTCGTGTTGGAAAATTCTGGTTTTAGCGTCTTATTACCCAAATCAGAGCCGGCTTCCTCTGGCTTTGCAGCCAAGAATCTCAGACTGGATGTAAGAATTACATTAACACTCATCCCATTCAGTCATCTCAGCAGAAAGCCAGAGCTGTGTTTGGAGGAAATGTGGTCTTTCTTGGCCGGAATTTGGCGTTCTCAGGAGGCTCAGTAGTGGAGAAGAGAGGCAAAGATGTGAGCGTGACAGCTTGGAGAGTGCCCGTGCAAAAGCAGACGACAAAACAGAGTCTCCCTGTGACAAGATAATTAAAATCGGGTGTAGACGCGACAACAGGCGCCAATGTTGTGCGTTGATTAGATTCAGACGTGACATGGCCACTAGATGGCCATCGTTTCAGGTAGAAACGTTGACAATAAAAGGGAAAAACCACGAGATGGCGCGTGTCCCTCCTGCCGCTCTGATCTGCATCGACGGCGACACACACAGTTTCATCTGGCGTCTCCTCGCGGATGTTGATTTATTTCCTCTGGACCACACCGAGCCTGACATTTGTGCGCGAAGCTCCGATATCTGAGGTGCGAGACGGTGAGTTGTGGGAACAAGGGAAATTATTTCAAATCAGACCGAGGCGACGCGCGTCGTCCGCAACACGTCTCGACTCCTCTCAATACATTTCCGAGGGGACGCGGGCTCACTTGATTTGTAATTTCGGCAGCCGCTTCGCATCGCACCAAAATCAAACTCCAAAATATGGCTTAAAAATCCAAACGGCACGGCCGCAGCAGGGTGCAGGTGAGGTAACTGGAATATGTCGACATACCACTTTCACGTTAGAACAAATCATCTAACATCTGTTGGACTAATTTGTGATTGTGAATACCTGATGTGTGCCGCCTGCGTGGAAGGAATGATGACCTAATTACACCGAATCTCTTACACGGCACGTTTATGGAGGGAACTGACAATGCTGTTTGTACGTGATTAAGCAGCTTTTAAAAAGATCATTAGCCCACTCTAAAATCGTGATGGGTCATTATCGCAGGTTTGCCCTCTTTTGTTCCGAGGCTCCTGTTGGTCCCATGATAAATCGCCTCCCTCCTTCCCGCTCGCCTGCGTCTTACTTTGCAGCGGGCGGGCTAAGGAAGAGGATGGAGATAGAAATTAGAGAGCGGAAAAAGTGGATTTGAGGCCCAGTGATAAGCTTTTTGTGTTTTTTCGGAGCGGGAGGTCGTCAAATAGCGACGAGCCCGCATCAAGCTCGCACTGTGACAGGGGAGAGGGAACCTTGTTTCCATCCAGCTGTTTCTGCTTCAGCTCTGCGAAAAACAAGGCGTTATTTTCCCCAGCTGAGACGCTGACCTTAATTTCACTGTCGTTCATCTTCATTTAAACCAGCCGAGCTCTGAAATTGTCCTTCGTCGTGTTTGCTCAATTAGCGACGAAGAACACCGCTGTGTCTTCCTTTAACTCCCACTATCGTCCTCACCCTTGGCCGGCGGTAATCTCTCAAAAGACGCCGTGCTGTGTAATTAGCATATTTAATAAGTTCCTCGGCGCGGCTACACTGATATATTTATCATCGCCAACCAGATGCAATTAGAACACGGAAATGTGAAATAATTTACAGCAGTGGGGTGTCAACCTATATTTCAACAGGTTTTGAGGGCTGAGTGCTCAAGCTGGGCGTGGAGATAATGTAGGGGACAAAGTTGTGAATGATCTAACCCTCCGAGTGCCACGCCGGCTAATTGCTGTGAGGAAGAGGACAAGCAATCTGTTAATGGGCTAATTATAGGACGCCAGCAGGAGCACAGCTTTACGTGTCGCTTTCCTCTGGGGTTTACAGAGAGGCTGTAGAGTAAAAAATGGGAAAAGCAACATCCACTTGGGTCGCATCCTGCCATCATCAACTTTGCTACGGGCGGCTACCAGCAAGGGAATGGCCGTCCAGAAAAGCTACACACAAATACTGAGGCAGGGTTGAGTGACCGCTAAAAATGTATGACAGTTAGAAATATCAATTCAATTTAAACAGATGTGTCCAGATGAAGCCGATATTCTCATCAATGCTGCTCATCTTGGATTGAAAAAAACTAATCTCTCCACCCCACCAGTTTTGAGTCTGTAGTGCTCCCCCTTGAGGCTGATTGCGGCACTAATTTAGCTTTTTTTTTCCCCCACCTCCTGCCGCTCTGCACTGTAATTGTAACTGCACTGCACCAAAAATGTGCCCGCTTGTCTCACAATGCATTTCTAAACCTTTGTAAGCTAATTAGCTTTGGAAGCTAATTCAAACCAACAGTTAACAAAAATAGCAGTGCTCCCAGATGTGAGGGACAAGCTGTAAAAAGCAGCTGTAGTGGTAGAGGTGTGTGTAGAGTGGGAACGAAGTGCTGACGATTACCCCCCCCTTATCTACCGCCTTGGCTAATCCTGCCTGAATGCGGCTTTAGTTTCCCTATCGCTGTAACCGCTCCGGGAAGCGTCTCGCCGTTACACCAAGGAGTGTCGCAGAGAGGCACCAATTCCATCCTCCAGCTGATGTTCCATTTAACTTTCAGACGCTGATTCCACAGCAAAGCCGCGCGAAGGTTTGGCGCGCCACCTCCCTGTGTACAGTCTGAGCATGCATATTAACAAGGCTTTTCCTCCGTCTGTGGGAAGCAGCTGTCAGCAGATGAGGCCACCTCCCCCGCCGGGGTGAAATGACTCAAAGAGGAGGCGGGGACGCTGCCGTGTCACCTCTTTGTCCTACTTTCCACGCGGAAACTCGGCAAGCATTAGCCGACCCGCACGAGCGATTCCCAATGTAAAATACATTAATTGTTGAGACCTTTGGAGGAGAGGAAACTGACCTTTCGGGCCAGTCTCGCTGCCGCGCCTGCGATTTATACCGCAATTCCTCTGCCGCTGGCCTTTCGCCCCTGCTCCCACCCCGACCCCGCAGACTTACTGGCCGATGGCAGCCTAATCCGGAAATGACGCTCGATAAATCGCAGGTGTCACGGGCGAGGGGAGGTGATGGAGGGGGTGCAGGCAGAGGAGAGGGAGGCTGGTTGGGAATCTACAGCAGACCTAGGCGAGGGAGATAATTACGACGGGCTGCCTCGCTCTCTAACTCAGGGCCTGTCGCCTGCGCCGCCATCACTACATAAATAGCGCGCCGAAGGTTCCGGAGGTGCAGCGAGGAACGCCAAATAAAACTGCTGCTAGGCCGTGATTGGTAGCTGAGTAGCCTGCATAATGCCTCCGTGCGTGTGTGTGTGTGCGTGAGTGAATAAGTGGGTCTCTGTATGTGTGCGTGTTCAAGAGCCATGTTGTGGTACTGAACATGCGAGTGGTCCGACTCATTATCGCAGGAGTCTGGAGGAAATGCAAAACATCACCTTATCAGCAGAAATCAAGGAATATTCTATATTCTCAGGAACACACACGCATCCACGCGCACATGCGAGTGCAGGCGAGAGGCCTTCAATCCGTCCGCAGTGAGGCGGCACACACTGTGTTGTGATTTAGCACGTCATTAATCTCTGGCTCTCGTGGGGGAGCTGCTCGCCGTGGGATGAGGACGCGGCGAAGGAGCGGCGCGCTGCGGCTCCCACGGGCTTCCGCCTGTGAACGTATTCCAACAAATCCCTCATCCATCCATCCATCCACCCATCCATCCGCCCTGTGCTTCCTATTGTGCTGCCTCTCGCTCATCCCTCCGCCCCCGGCTTCCATTGTTCCGTCAAAAATCGGGACACCCCCCCCCCCGTGCTCAGCGTACCTTGAGGGGCTTACAAACAGCTGGAAACGGGTTCATTAGGTAACAATGAATTGGCCGTTGAAAGCGGGGATTAATCAAAAAACAAAAAAAACAAAAGCCGCTTCTACATGAACCCGCCCATAAATAAAGGATGACACGTGTCATGAATTAAAAGCCACGTTTAAACTGATTGATTGTGATGTCAAATTAGTAAATTTGTCAGTTTATGAGGTGAGCTCTGTTCGACGAATTCCATCTAACACCCGTTTTCATTGATAAATGGAGCTGGTTGAATGTAAAGCCCTTGTTCTCGCTCTTAAATTCTGTATCACTTGATGAATTTCCACTTCTCTGTTTGTATGTTGACAAATCAATTCGAGCCTTTTGTGAAGATGCCACTTAAATGGCCTGTTACGCACCAATATTCAAACCCGTTCCCCACAGCGAGACTCCAAAACCACTCAGCTGTGTGTGAGGGGGTGACGTACGGTCCCCCAGCGAGGAAACGTCCACCAAAGCCAACCATCACCCCCTGATTGAAACCTTTCCAAGCAACTTCTCCGTCCCCGCAGCTTGACTCACATTGCGGCGTAGGAGAGCTGCTCCTTGGTGAGGTTGAGCGGATGATTGGAGGTGGAGATGCCATACCGCCGGGTGTCGCGACCTGCCGGCAGGCCTCCCCTCAAGATGGCGTTGCCGGCCACGCCGAGGAAGGACACCATGCTGTGCCAGCCCTGGTTGTAGAACCACACCTGGAGTCGCACAGAGAGAGAGACGGAGAGAGACAGAGAGAGATGGAGAATAGGAAGAAGAACAAACGGACAAATTGCATTTCACAGCGGAAGCGCAGCATATCCAGCAGCGCGGCTCCGTGTTTGACGTCCAAACACGACGAAATCGGTCATGGGATAGTTTTATGGAAATTGATACCGATGTCTGAGGCTTCTGGGGAGTGGGGAAGAATGAAAAAAAAAAGGAGAGGGAGAAAGAGTGGGAGTGAGAGGGCTCCCCGCTGGCGCTGCAGCGCTAATTAAGGCTGGATGTGTTTGATTGTCAGCCTGAGATAACACAGTGTCGCATGGGAGGACAGAGAGACGATCCCACTCACACACCTCCCTCCGACTGTCGATCCCCCTCTTTCTCTCTCTCATACGCAAGCTGCCGCCGCTGCGTTTACGCTGCCAGCCGTGTGCAAAACTGCGGAACGAGCGGGGCGACGTCGAACGCCAGCTGGCGTGTCGCAAATCCAAACTCGGGCGATAAACGCAATAAAAGGGGTTGCAAATTAGCGGAGAGAAGAATGGCTGCCTCTGCTCCCGTGTCGCCTCGCAAAGAAAGCAAACGCACGCAGCCACCTCCGATCTCTCTGTGAGGCGGTGACCAAACGCTCTGCCGAGCCCCGACTCTCTGTTTGGTGATGATTACACAACCTGGAATTATGACACTAGACAACATGTGGCGGGTTCAGAGCGACAACAGCAACAGGAGGTCGTCCGACGCTCCTACTCACTGAGGCAGAGGTATTTTCAGCCCAGAGTCAGTGGGAAAAGAGAAAAAATGTCTGCTTAGCATTTTTTGCGCTCTTCATCTGCAGTTCAGAGGGTCCAGGCTCAGCTTGAAATGTCAATTTAATGAACATCTATTAAACTTAAAAGCAACGCTCGCATTGGAAACAGGTTTTACATTTCTTCTCTCATTAAATACGCAGAGACAAATACATCCTCGGGGCTCCTCCTGTGGCTCTTCTGATTTCAGAATCAGAGGCCGAGTGTTTTAGCCCGTGCTGAGTTCACCCTGGCCACACAGGCCTGTAGGGGGCAGGAGAGCCTGCGTCCACTTGAGTATTGATGCTGTGACTGGGACGATGAGCGACAGGGAACCACGAGACCGGCACAATATAGGTGGCACCGAAACCGATCATCAATGACAATGATGATAATCTATTCTAAGGTTAATCAATCAAGCAATCTACATGTCGCCTCACATCACGCCGAGATATCCAGTGGATGTGTTTTCTTTTTTTTTGGAGGGGCTAAAATTGGTGATCAAAGATTAATCAGTGCCGGTTTCATGTTTAGAGCAGCTTCTTGATCACCGGAATTATCCTCCTGTTCATAATTTGTTCATTAATCTTTGAAAACGGGGGAGCGTACTGGTTTCTGGTGGGTTTGCCTCGGGTGAATCTCGGCGTTCCCCTGAGTGTGCCGTGTTTCTCTTAATGACCCCTCCCACACACAAAAAAGTGAAATTACACAAGCTTAATTTCCCCACTGAGATCATTAAAGTTTCATTTATTTAACCGTGGGAGGGGCAAAAGGCGGCCCAACACGCATACCTTCACGTTGTCTCTGGTCCCCAGGTCCTTCAGCAGAGTCTCAGCCGTCTGCAGGATCTCGTCGGTCACGTTATCCTAATGAAGAGGATGGAAACACAGAGTGTGTGAGGAACACGTTCAAGACTGGAGCGAGTGTGAGACTTAATTGGCTGCAACCGCCAACGCTTTGAAATGCAAAACATCTGGAGGGGAGAAGGGAAGAATTGAGTCTTCAGGAGGGCACTTTGGGTTGCCAGGCCACTTGCTTCTCCCTCAGACTGCAGAAATGCGCCTTTGCCTTGACGTCGGCTATTAATCACCTTATCATTTATTGATGGGAGGAAATATTTACAGTCATGAGGGAGGGGTGGAGAGAGTTGACTTGCATAATATCGGAGTTGCATTGAGACCACTGGCTGGACCTGTGCTCATTTCTTATGTTAATATTTAATCCAAAAACGGGTTTACAGAAGATATTTGTATTTTGTTAGTCTGGAGAACATCTTATCCTACATAGGGCTTAAAACTACCAACTTTGCCATTCCGATAGACTTATACAGACGGTGGTGCCATGGATACAAGCAGAGAGAAGATTAGAAGGTTGCAGGCCCACTCTCAGCCTCCCACTGAAGGGATCCGACGTCAAAGTGCCCTTGGGCAAGATACCGTATCTCTCCGTGCTCAAAGGGAATGTCGCCGAGCAGCCTGCTGCTCCTCAAATAAGGTTGAAGGGTCGAGGCAAAGCTGAATTTCTGACGGATAATTCCCTTGCAACGTGTATACACAGTGTATATGGAAATCATCCGGTAGAACTTTGTAGTATCAATCAACAAGACAAGTGCCACGGCGCCAGCCGCAAGACGGAGGGGACGAGCTTTGCTTTACATGGGGAACATTCATGTTGCATGCCAGCAACATTACACTCTCAGATGAGGGACAAGCGTGATGCGAGTTCCAAGATTTCATGTGAAATGAGCTGCAAGGCGGCGGCTTAAAACGCTTGCGGTGCCATTTGGAAGATAAAAAGTTGATGGCGCTCTGTTCAGACTGATCCACACACACGTGCGCCCCAGCGTTACAGGTGCGATATAAATGCAAATACGTCTCTGGCAATGAATGCAGCAGCAGCAGCAGCAGGGGGTTGACAACTTGGGACAGACGAGTGTTTCCGTGTGTGTGTGTGTGTGTGTGTGTGTGTGTGTGTGTGTGTGTGTGTGTGTAAGGGTGTGTCAATACACACAAAGGGTGTCTTCTGCCTTGAAGACCTTGAACACTTGAATTAGAATATTTGTTCACATTCTCTCTATCCAACAATCCTTCACTCAGACAGTCTTAAACACAGCGAGCACATGCGTGTGTACACAAACATACCCTCTTCTTGCCAAACCTGAGATATTTGGCAACACATAACCAGGCGCTCAGAGTATTTTTGGCCGTGCATTGTCATTCAGTTGGTTCTTCTGGCATTACTGAGATGTTTACACAGCCACACTGCATGAGCCCCTCCTCCAGTCAGCGTCCAGCAGTGCAGAGGGGACGCCGACTGGAGCATTTGTGTTAAAACATCACCCCATGCTCCAAATCCATTACAGATTCATAAACCAGGTGACTCTCGTCCCACTCTTGTCTGCCTTCGCCCCGCTGCAAAAAAAATCAGGCGATATTGCCTCCCCAACTGTGCCGCAGACATCGGGCAGCGCCTGCAGGAAGCTTCTCCTGCAGCTTATTGGGCACTGAAACGTGACGGCGGATGGGTCAGCAGCTGCTGCTGAGGTCTTACCGGTGTCCCGCTCAAGGACAATGCCAAGGCGCGCTGAGCTGCTTGCCTGTGCCAGTCGCTAACAACAGGCATGGAAGTGAGAGGCAGCTTTTTTGGCCCCGGCCCTGCCGTGGCTTGTAAAGTTCAGTGGATGTCATGAGCCAGGCGTGACATTTTTGTGAACAAGTTGAAAGTACTCACTGAAAAGCATTTGGGCTTAATAAAATGGGGATTTAATAGTTAAGCTGAAGTTATGGCGGTGGTGGTTAGAAACAATTGATGAGCAGATGTGACACAACACATTAGTCTAAGTGTCGCTGAGCCAGAGATACATTTCTGGCCTTAATTACACATTTCTCTGCACATGGACTTGCTTGTTCTCTGTGTTCCATTATCTTGTCACCAAGACTTTCTATTTCTACCTGGGAAGTGCAATTAAAGGAAAATCTGAAATCACACTTCCCAGTCTGCGCAGGCAGAGTAGGAGGATAGAAAACACGTCGCCTTTTTCCAGGACAGAGGGAGGGAGCCAGACAGGCACCATCCCAAGGACAGCCAGGCACTTTAATAAGGAGGAACACAGTGCAGGGGTAGCTAATGCCTCGCCATTAGGGTTACATCATCCCTGCTGCACGAATTAAAGTCACATTAGCTTCAGGATCCAACAGGCAGCGAGGGGATGAGCCTGGAGGTGCCCGAGGGAAAGGCAATGTGCTGATCAAAGTGTAGTCTCAAAGTCCCAAAATCTGAAATTTTAATTAGGGTGTGTAAGAAGGACAGCGACAGGAAGTTGGAATAGGATTCTACAAACGTACTTCAATACGTTAAGGGGAAAAAACAGCTAGTATAGCAGTGCAAGGCTGCATTGATGAGTGCAGTCAACCCATCCGTCATGTAATTACAGCGATGGACAGAGATCACTTGTAACCATGAACACGTCAAGACATCCGCCATTCCTCCTTTGCTTCAATTGAGTTTCCTTAATTTGATGTGGACCGTTCAAAGCACCTGTCTATGTGGAGATGTTCACAGCCAAGAAAAGCAGAGGGGCTGACAGGTCACATGACAGCTAGAAAAAGCTCCACATTGTCAGTACCTGTGGGGGTTCTTTCCCGTTTGGGTAACAAGGGTCTTCAGAGCAGCAGTTAGAGGACTTCCAGACATGTCAATCAAATATTCAGTCAGAGGAGAGCGGAAACGTGGGAGGGAGCTAGACCACTCATTTGAGAGTGGGAGTAGGACAGTTTGTTACACAGGCTCACTTTTGTTCAACTGACAGATAACGAAAACGACATGGCAGGGACCTAGCACAGTTTGTTACAGCTTGGTGAGTACCAGCTTTTCAAGAGTGTGCCATGATTGACAAACCAGCATCGTCGACGTCTAGCAGTCTATCGGAAACGTAAATTCTAAACAATGGTTGAGCCCTTGGTTGATTCCATCCAATATCAGCGGAACTATGTGTGAGTATGAAGTCACAAAGTTGAACTGTAGTCAAGAAGTTTGGCCCGACACATGTGAAGTTGGGAGGAGGGCCGAGGGGTGCTGACCTGCGTGACACTGCCTTCACAGCCAACACATCTCGAATGCCTGAATATCTTTGGAAACTTCCAAAAAGGCCGATAGCAAAACACACTGAGACACTATAAGACAATGTTTGGGGTGCACACAATGAAAAAAAAAAAGAATAAACAAAAAATATTTGGACAAGTCACTGCAGCATGTTGGTACAAATTTTCTGACTGCAAAATCTCTGACAGAAATCCTGTAGCGTTATATTGAATCAGCCAAAAGAAAAACACAAGCAAAGCCACAGGAAGGTGCAAGCTCTCCATTACTGTGTATGACTACTGACTACAAACATCACAGGACCAAAACAACCAAATGCACAGACCTGAGATGAGTTGAACAACACCCTCAGATCCTTGAAGACCTCCTCGATTTCTGCTTCAGTCATGCGCACTTGAGAGTTGACCCCTCCAACAGAGATTCCTCCGTATCTGGAGAGGAGAACAAAGCAGAAAGTCGGGGAGGGTCAAGTGGCAGTGATGAAACATAATCAAAGCCAAGGATTCACAACGCCTCCGCACTCACACAACAAGCACATTCATAAGCTGTAAGGTGAACTTAGTGACTTTGCTGCAATCCAGATAAAACAAGGTTACTGTTCTTACCAACAACAACATTTCATACCTCGTTTTGCCCGAGTCTTCATATGTTTTCACCAAGAAGTCTGTCATGTTCCGACCAGTTAAATTCAGCAGTGTGTCTGTTGTGTTCTGGATCCTCTGGAAAAACACAACAAAGCATAGAACATGTCAAGAATTGACCTGAGCACAACACTGATGTATCTTTTTGCAACTATCTCATTACAGGTTGTCTAACCCCAGACAGACCCGCACAACCAGAAACTGAATGTTGACCACCATTAGGTCTCCAAGTCAGTCTTTGCAAAACCAACAAAACTTCCTGGAGACACATTTGGTAAGAGTTGGCGGTGGAGTGGAAACATTTCCTGGACCCTTCTCATAATAGTCAATTAGGCTCAGCAATGAAGGCGCCTCGCTGAATTCTAGACCCCCACCAGAGCTGCGAAAGCTGTGGCTTATGTCAAAGGACCCTAATTATATGCCCTTCTTTGGATAAATGGGCACACTCGAACATCTAATTAGGAGAGGGAGCGACACACCAACACGAAAACGCTACGCTGTGTGGACTGATGATCACATGTAGACATGTAAACCGAGTCGCTTTAGCCTGTGCTTGTGCTGGGAGGTAACACTATGCTAATTAGCAGGGTGAGTATGGAAAAGTGAAACTGCAACACCCTCCTCCAACCACCTCAACCCTTCCCGTGAGGCAATTTTCAAGCATATTAAAGCCAGTGAACCACTTTCGTGCATTAACAGCTTGAGATATTGTTTAGATCAAGGATAGAAAGAGTAACACCATCAATGAGGACACAAGTGTAAAAGAAGGGGAGACAAGATTTTCTCCGTAGAAAAAGAAAGGCATTGTTTCAGTTTGAGAGCAGCGGGCTGCAGCATCTCCGTTGTGTCTAAATGAGGGGTGGACAGTCAGAATCTCAGCTAAACGGAGGAGAACGAGGAGAATAAAGGTGATCTGGGAGGCGCTAATTAGTGGGTAGACGTGAAGGACTTGGCTACGGAAGAGAAGAGCTAAGGAGCAGAGGAGGAGCTAGAGGGGGGACGTTGTCAGAGAGACGCCATGTTAGGCATCCGCAGAAGGAGGGAACGGAGGAACCCATCTGACTCCAGCTCCAGAGATGAGGAGGATGAACAATGTGGCGCACAAAACCAGAACTCTTCTCCAGAGAGTGTGCACTGTATGCGTGTGTCTGTGTGTACATGTGTGTGTCAGCTTTAACCTGCACCCACACAGTTGTGGGCCTAATTACTTGGACCTTAATCCACAGCCCTTTCAAAAAGACTGAAATGGGAACATTACTTCATTGTGTCATACCTTCGCCTCTCCTCTGCACTTCTCTTGTTCTTGTTCATTACCTGGGAGCTGTTCTGTGTGTGAGTGTGTTAGTGTGTTAGTATGTGTGTGTGTGTGTGTGCGTTCGTGCATGTTTGTGGATGTCTGTTTTTGGCATTCTATCCGTGACTGGTCTCTCCAACACACAGTGGCAGCTTGAGAGCGGGAGGAGGCAAACAGGAGTGAGGGGAGATGTAAACTAAGGAGTAATCAAATCTGTTGAGCGAGCCGACACTCTCCAACGCTGCAGACGATAAGACACTCGGCTGTGTTTATGTTAATCCGGCCTCTGTTTGTGTCACGACGCACCACGGAGGTAAAATTTTAGGGTTTACAGAGTGTGAACAAAGATGGCCAGTGGTGGGAACGGTAGCATGTTAAATAATGAAAGTGGGAGTCTGTTTACGAATACTTCCTCTATAGCTTTTATCCCGTTCTTGAATTCCACTAAAAGAAAATTTGCTTGTGGTTTCCACAGCAGGGATCAAGGACTCCATCTGTAAAAACATTACTGCCGAGTTACATTAATTATCGGCAGCCGAGCTCTTCCAAGTTAGAACAAATGGACCACACATAAGTTACACAGTAAACATTTCAGCACAATTTCCTGGGTCAAAGTTGTGATTGACGTTGACATTGCATTGACATTGCAGCCATCATTCGCCGCAAACCTGGCTACTGTTTTGATTTTTAGTGCTCTTTAAATCAGAGCAGCATTCTCAGGGTCACAGTATCATTTTCTGTTCTTGTCCTGCAGTTCCTTCAGAATGTAATTTAGCATTATATCTTTGGAAGGAAAATATACATGTTGCCTAAGTTTTAAGTAAAACACTTGTTCAGAAGTTGCTCAGACATTCTCTTCGCAGAATGATGCCTTGGAAGTGCCAATGACAGGCAATTCATTCACATCTAATTGATAACATCTCTCAGCTTTCAGAGGGAGACAGAAAAGACATTTCAGGGGAAGCACACTCCACTTATTCTGCCCACGACTCAGAGTTTGTCTCTCACACAGGCGCAACAGATGTTTAACTGCACCAAATGCCTATGGTTGTGTTCCGCCGCAAAACAAGAAATCACCACCTCATCCACCATCTGCCTCCCCTCAAAAGCTACTGCCCGCGCCTCTTTTTTGGGTTCTCCAGCATCTCATGCGTTCAGTCAAGAGTGAGGTGCTGGACTGGTCCTTCCCCACCAGAGGGGATATTTAGTTTGCCGGTGATCGGAAGTACAAATCAACAGGGCCTCGCAGGGAAAAGATATGTCAGCCGCTCGTGTTTGCCAGCTCGTGTATGGACTGGGAAGGGTTTAGAGCTGAACAGCAGTCGATGGGATTTGTCCTTTGCCAACAGCTCAGGTCTCCAAGAGAAAGATTCTGCAGCGAATATATGCGAATTTAGACTTTCGACTGAGACTCATTTGACTGAATGGTTGAGATCAATTCTGCCCATTTTGGTATCCTTTGACTGTTTGCACCATTCTTCAGAGTACACACTGCGCCAAAGATGCCAATTGGACTGTTTCAAAGCATTTTAAAAGCACAGATCTCTTTTGTCCAAACAAATGGTACAAAAATGGGCCTGTACCCAACTCAAGCAGCCTGATAGATGACGCAAAGAAGAGTGATTTGCAAGCAAGCAGTAGTTGGACCATTGTCCAAATGATAGAGATATCAATTGTGATACTGTGAGCATGACAGCTTTATCAATTCCTCTGCACGCATGGAGGCCCATTCATCTATGAGGGTTAAATATCACAGCCCAACAAGAGTCAATACCTGAGAATTGATAATGGGCTTACTGTTGCATGCCATTTCCATGGAAACAATGATTTCACTTCACCTCCCATGGTGCGTGTCCGTGTTTCTTTCTCAAATCTTTGCCGTAGTTTCTCAAGGGCATATTCGGTGGATCAGCGGGATAAAAGATAAAACAGAACCGAGTGTGAAGTTGGTGCTCCTTGTCATGATTTATTCAGCGAGGAAAGGCTTTGGGTCAAAGGGAATATATCCTCTCAATGCTGCTGCTGCTGCAGTGGGTGGTCCGCCTGTGATGGACTACAGCTCTGGATGAGCACTGCAACAGTGCCATGATGACAAATTACCTTGCTGATATGTGAGTGTGTGTACGTTTGATACTTCCATACCAATCAGCCTCTTTGTATGCATCATCTCTCAAACGCATATTTTATTCAGGATGCACAATGAACACAGCAACATTTATCCGCCGCGTCTTAGAAACGTGCGTGTCGTGCCGCAACTCTTGCAGTGGGTCGCGACCCGCCAGTTTCTAGGGAGACGGCAAGATGGCACAAAGTGGGGGTAGTTACACAGGGTACTGAAGGGTACACATGTTGTCCTGGTTTCCAATACCCTTAAAGCTGCACCTCCAGTCCACACGCACAGGTAGTGTAAGTCAAAAAGGGTTGACTTAGTTTAGTTAGTATGCAAAATCGATGCTGCATGTCCTCGTAAATTCACACAACTTTGGACTTGACGAGACATTGATACCGATTATAAGACTCAGTGTAATCATCTGAATGCAGAGTCTGCACTGCTGTGTTTTCATTTCTGACCTCTGCCGCGGAAACAATGCGTTATGCAAACAAATGCCAATGAGGAGAGGGACATGACTGATTGTTAACAATGTGTTCATTGCACATAAGCACTCCCCTCTGCTCATTTATCTCCCACTCTAATCTTCTTAACCTTAGCTTGAAATTCACAAGCAATAATCTTGACACACCTCAGCTCGATATCTTCACGGTACGTGCCGTACAGAACTGAGATTCCATTTAATATCCTTTAACAGCATCTGGTTTGAAACAATATAAATACTGTGACTGAGTGTGCAATGATGCAACTACATGCAAGGATCATCCTTGGATCCTTCTTTTTTTTCTTAACTTAACAATAACTACACAGAAACCTCACCAGTCCCTGGGGTGATGCACCAAGGCGGCGGCATTTCGTGCACTAACAGAAAAATCCCCAGAATTGAGGGAAATGCGTGGAAAAAGGATGGAAGGAAATAGAAAAGCAGGTTGAGGAAAAACCTCCAATGGCTTACCAGGCTGCAAACAAAGGCCCGAGACATACGAAGACAGATGCAAGCCTTGCCTCAACAAATGGGGGGGACACCTTGACAGTGCTGTCAAGATACACTACCACGCATGAGGTAAAGGAAAAGGTCATCGAAAGGGCGCCTTTCTCGTTTGACTGTCTCAACAATCATCCCATAACATGCTACCTGGAGAATTCCTCAGTTCAAATGGCTCTAGATGGCATTCTCTCAGAGCCGAGCACACAGCCAGAGTCTCTCGCACAAGCTCAACGAGCCATCACAGATCCTGGCAGTGCGAGCGAGAAGGGGGCGGGGTGGGGCGCATAACGGCCCATAGTGTGGCCTATAAGGGAAGTATAGGGGGATCAGTTTTAATGGAGGAGGAGAAGGAAAATAAAAAAAAAAGCAGCAGCAGATGAGCCCAGCGGGCTGAAGACATGTCATTTCACAGAGCAGCGTGGGTCCGGCTTGTGAAAAGTCATCAGCTACAGGCTGCCACCTCCTCTCCGCGAGCACTCGTTTGGATTTCCTGAGAAATGCACGGCACAGTTAGGAGCGCCGGAATCTTTCCACACATCACCACCTTATCGTCCATACAGCAGCTGTTTAAGGCTTTAGTCTGCGTGCAATTAGTTTGGCTTAAAAACAGCATTTACACTCACTCGGCACCAAACAAACAGTGAGTGAGAC
Source organism: Carapus acus (assembly GCA_900312935.1). Lineage (NCBI taxonomy): Eukaryota > Metazoa > Chordata > Actinopteri > Ophidiiformes > Carapidae > Carapus > Carapus acus. Next base: position 22,847 of record OMPJ01002349.1, read on the forward strand.
GCAACTGCAGCAGCTACTTTTCTCCATCAGTTCCTATCACCTCGAAAAGTGACAAGGAACAAACTCTGTATGAATTTTGCAGGAGCTTTTCGTCTAAGAAGTCCCCGTCACCCCCAATAACGTAACAACACATTGATTCTGATAAATGCAGCTTTTTTTCCCCACAAAGATCTGGATCTATACAGTCGAACTAGTCATTTCACAGAAAGGGTATCAAATCACTTTGCGTCAGTACTTAACCTTAGACGCACTCCTCTAAAATCTATTTATGAAATGAATGCCAGGGTGCTAAATCCACGCAAAAAAAACTCAATTACTTACTAATCAACATTCTGTAAGATTCAAAATAAAAATAAAAGCCAACAGCATAGTTGCATTCCCTCATGAAGCTCAGTTTGTTGACAGTTGTGAAATAAAATTCAAACAACAACACAAACAGGGAAGGAGGTGCCAGAAACTGTCAATCTTTCTAGCCCTCCCACCGAATCTCTAACCCTGAATAAACAGACAAAGCCATCTCAGATCAGGTAAAGCTCAAGTGCAGGTGGATGCCTCTCAATTTTCTCTCTCGAGGTCTGCCGGCAACGAGGCCAATTCAGCTCCAAGTGAGGCCGTGTAATGACGAGCTCAATCAGCAGGGGATGGCGACTACACCAGAATGGGAATTTCAAAGCAGCCCATCAACTTCCAAATGCATCAAATGCATCTCTTCAGCGAAGACATTCAACAGACTTGAGAGATGCATTTAACCTGAAATTGTTGCGGCAATGGGTGTGTGTCAGAGCTGCTATAGAAACGGGGACAGAATAAGATATGTTAACAGAGAAGAAGAGGCGAGATCTGGGCCCTGGAAATAATGCACCACCCGACCGGAACCTGAACCTCAAATGTCGGTACATCGGGTCATGAAAAAGACTTTGTAAGCACATTTCAGCAGAATTCTTCACAAGCTTAAATACTGGACAGGTTCACGCTCAAGGATTTTGAGGAGAATCAATTAAAGCCATATTTTCAGCTGCACATGCCACTTCGCAAAAAGGCAGCTGGACAAAAAAAAAATCCCCTGATTTACATTTTGCATTGCAAAGCATTTCCTTGTTAGTAAGAACCTTTGCGTCTCTAAATCAAAATGGTGCTGACTGGGTCTTTCAGCACGCAAACCTCAAGCTCTTGTGATAAGCAGTTTTATTTTACTGTTTTGTCACAGGCTTTGGACGCCACCAAGAAATGCTTTCTTGGGTTCATTTCAAGCGTTCCAGCTTCTGATGCGTGCATGCCAATAGACACACACCGTCAGGAGGGGCACCTCCTTCACTGAGGGGATTTTATGGCTTCGTGGCCAATTGTGCGACTGCGCAAACTCTTTTGCCCACACGCCAAAAAAACTAAAAAACTAAAACTAAATATAAGAGGCTAACCTGGGGCGGTGGCAATCCTCCGGCACCCAGAGGACAGTCGGGCATCATGATGGTCCGCCTTGGGGTGCTGCACTGGCACTGGGGGGAGGGGTTCGACATGCTCCAATTCCCATTGAGGAAGATGTCGACGACCTGCTGGTCCACGGGCGGCGTGGACCAATGGGATCCATCGGAAGAGCACGGGAGCTTCCTGAGAGAAAGACACGGGCGCGAGGAGTTAATTGAAAATCGTCCACGCCTGCTCCACCCACGTTTTGGCGTCCACACATGCAGAGTACACACAGTTCTCTCAGCTGCCAACTGTCAGCAGCGCATGCAGCGAGCTGCTGAGACACAGAAAACAAGATTAGACGTGATGAGGCTGAGAGGGACGGAGAATTTGCATTTAGAAAGAATTAAAGGAGGGTTACATCAAGTCCTCGCGTGAAGCGGCAAGTCGGGCAGAATGTCACTTAAATCGTGACAAATGTAAAAGACGTAAGGCTGTGCATGTGAAATTGAGATAGTGGTTAAAAAAAGCAGCGCCAATGACATTTAGCTGATCAGGACCGATAAGGACTATTGATTGAAATTAGTTCTGCTGTGTTTTTTGTGGGCATCTTATGTAATCTGCCATGTAAAGCTATTTCATTTGGTATGATGGCAAATGTGTGTGTGGGAGTGTGTTTGTTTACAAAAACTGTCAGCACACCATTTCTTATTTTTCTCTGGGTGCGTATCTAGTGGGCTTAGCACAGACGCACACGAGAACACACCAGGATCCAGCGCTCTGTGTTGCCAAATCCGTTGGGCATCAGCCATCAAACACACATGCACACACGCACATGGGCACTTGTGTTTGGATTTCCTTACATGTTGTTGGTTTGTGTGCTGGTGTTATCGGTTATAGCCGGTACTCACGGTATCGGGTTTCCAATCATGCAGCGAGTGCCAAAGCCAGGGCTGCTCACCAACGACTCTGCCACCCGGGACACTGCTGCATTATCTGGACCATCGTGGCTTTGGGGAAAGGAAAAAAAGAGATTAAATCACTTCAAAAGTGATAGAAATGGTCGTATTTCCTTACTTTATGGTTGCTAAAAAGGTGACAAGCAAACCTCTGGTGCGGAAATGACAATATGATTAGGTGTAATCGCATAATCAAGCTCGTGTTATATCAGCACAAGCTCAGCGTATCAGAGGATCATTAATCTTAAGCGTATTGCCCAGAAAAGTACATCAGACACACGGGAGTGAGGAAACACTGGAAACACTGATTGCCACCAGGGGGCGCTTTATCAAGAGTACCTGGGAAAAGTGTTGGGTTTACCAGGCTGCCCCTTCAGCTGAGGAGTCAAAGCAGGAATTCCCAACGCACCACTGACTCCAACACTAATTTGCTCTGTCTGTGTCCCTGGAGTTTGTATCCCCCATTGTGTGATCTGATGCAATCACACACAGAAGTGTGTCCGTTTAAGATTCCAAGTACAGTATGCACCCTTCACACCTCCTCATTATTATCCCCGTGGCTAGTAAACATCTAAAGTCTGTGTCTCGCCCCCCATTCTAATTCCATTCCTATTACTAAGCACACACACCCTGCCCTTTATCTTAAGGGTGCGGTGGGAATTAAGGCAGTGTTTCAAAAAGACCATGGTGGTGGCTCAGTGCCAGCAGTGGCCACAGCTCAGCCGACCATTTTGTATTAATACGGTGTTCATTGTCTCATTTAAAGGTATCTCCATGAAGGTCACACGGCCCTCTCCTCGGCCACGAGTGAGGCCAATTCAAGTGGTCGGATTGTAAAAATGGATTTTGTGCAGCCATCTGTTTTGCTATTAAGAATGGCTGGGTTACCACATTATACAGGATAATAAAACTACTCGACAGTTTCAAAATGAAGACTTGTGCATATACACAGAAACGGTGGAACTAATGACTTGTTCATCGAGCCAAAATTGAAGACCGTAGAAGTCAATTCTTGAACATACTATTTAACCGTAACAAGAGGAAGTTAAAGGAAGCCTTTGTAATAAAATTACAACCATTTATAAGGGATGAGACATTAATTAAAGTTGGTTGACGTGAATAACTGAAATCATCACCAGTTACACAGAACTTTTTGACAGCTGAAGTTATTATTACGTGAAGACATTCGTACAGAATTGAACATTCAACCATTTAATTGGATGTTCCAGAAATATTACTTTGATATTGTCAGGGAATATAACAAATAACCACGTAGTGAGTCATTTTAGTGCCAGAGAGAGGCTTTGCAAACCCCACAAACTATATCAATCATTTCACCCCCCGTTTAAATGAACCGCTGCTGCGAAATAGGTGGGCAACGCAGCAATGTCACACTGGCTGACTGTGCAGGATTAATATCTCACAAACCGCTCCTGGTCATGTTCATGCAGTGAGGTGGTTTAAAGTCATTCGTGAGAAAAGACAATATTCTGCTGGTGACCTGGGGGAACATGAGATAACAACACAAGACGAGAACAACACCTAGGGAACGCCAAGGCAACCAACACAGCGGTTCCACACTGTGGCGTGACGCTCTGAGTTCACGTAATGAAGACGAGCGTCTAATGAGACTGGGGCTGTGCAGGGTGGGCTGGAAATCCTGGTGATGGATCTGGATCTATGTGCAATGTTCCAATTCCTCCATATAGTTCAGTTTACATGTGTTCATTCTGTGTGACAGTAGAGACAGGATGTGCAAACCATACTCAAGCTAAATTTTCTGAAACGAAAACCATTAAACGTTCTCACCTGACACTACAGTTAATCGTGTCTTGACATCATAAATGTGAAATTCAACTAAGTGCTGCGAGGAGAATTTGATAAATAAATTTGTAAAGTGGGCAAATTTAACGTCACTGGGAAAGGAAATGAAAATGGTGGCAAGATTATTTAAATGAAAGACAATCATCACAATCATTACAGGGAAACTGTAAGCAGTGACATTTCAATGTTCTCACTATTGAAAAATGTTGACTGATCTCTGGTTTCCTAGGAACAACTACAACAGGAAAAACAGAGAAGCACCTGAAGACAAGCGGCTGCTTCTTGGACCTCTGATGAGTCCTGCAAGAGGGACCAAGGGCCCCTGGAGGTGTGTGTGGGCGAGAGGAGGTTGGAGTAGTTTTCATGTAATTAGAGAATCATCAGCACCGAACCGATTCTTTCACAATCAGCGTGGGACCGAGGTGAGGCGATGGCTTTGATCGAATGCTGGGCTGCACATGGGAGGCTGATCTGTCTGCTACATGGCGAAGCCGAGCGCCTTTGAGGTTTGAGTGTCTTTGGTAGACAGGCTGCTGTTCCTTAAAATAACATCTCCTTCGAGAACCAGCCTGCGGTTGACATGAGATAGTGCAAGTTACCTGAAAAACGTGGTTTGCGGGGGCCCGTAAATCCAGGGATGCAGCTCCAAATTGGGATACTCAGCGAATGGGGGCATGATGAGTGTGAAGATGAGAGACAGGCACACAAAAAGAGTTGGCAGGATAACCTGGGGAGAGACAAACACAAACACATATTCCGATTTCAAAAATATTCTGGTTGTAGATTGGCGATAAATTTATCATGTTACACTTGTGATATGATAAATTAGCGAAAAAAGAATTTAAGTCTATGTGACAAGGACGGTCCCTTTCTTTTGCAGGAACATCTGAATACAGATCACAAATAGAAAACAACATCAAAACCTGATGGTACATTTGATAGTTAGTGGCGTTGGTCATGGGCTGGGGTAGATCTGAAGCTGCTAAATGGGAAACCGGTGAGGAAATGCTTAGAGTGTAATATTACCACATTTAATAAGAACATTGTGTTGTGGAAAAGCACAAGGATAGAGAAAAAAGTGGCCAAAGTAGTTTTGCAATATGCAGAAGGAACTGAGACTCAACTTGGAAGGGCCAAAGTAGCATCCCTCCACTGGTGGGCGAGGTTTTGATATATCTGACATATAAAGAGGGAATCTGAGCTAATGGTGTCTTAAGGCAAGAGGTCACTGAAATGAAAATGAGCCACCGGAGGGCAGCGTTGACATCCATGTGACCACCTGTTGATCTTCTTGACCTGCCAGATGAGTAACTGGGGGGAAAAATTTTGAAAAACCTGAACAGCAGCTCATGATAAAGGAAGCAAAACTGCAGTGTTCTCCATTGTGAGATAACTAATTATTTTATCATGGCGGGTGAATGTGAAATATCCTCCACCAGCATCAATGGAAAAATTCTGTATTACTTATCGGTGCAATGAGGCAATATTAAGAGTTGTGAGGAAATTAAGCTCCTTTCCCTTTCCCTTTTTTTAAAACCATTACATAAACCACATTCTGTGATGGATGTCCGCGCAGATGACAATGACGATTTCCATTGTGAATTTGCAAAATGACTTTGCAGTTCAATGCAATATCGATTTCATCATTCCTCTGCCCCGAGTCCCCAAACTGTCAAGTCAGGCACGTCGGCATCTGATGCAATCAGGAACAGCATCAGCGTCGGGCCACCGGCACGCTGACGTGCTCGCACAGTAATGTGCGTCCCGCTAAGCTGTTTTGACTGCTGGACATGCTTTATGCGTTTGATTTAAGACTTCCACCTCCATTGCTAGGCCACTTGACTGTAATTACTTTCTCACCATTCTCTTGTTTTCCGTATTTCTGTATTAACGGAGGACATGCTGAGCCTGTCCGCCTCCCCCTTCTGGCAATACTCTACCCTGCATCTTGTTTCTTCCTTTTCATTTGAGCAGTCAGCCCGGAAATATGCAATATCGTCAATGTTTGGGTTGTGGCGCCTCTCCGCAGAGGTTTGTGTGTGTGTGTGTGTGTGAGTGTGTGTGTGTGGGGGGGGGACTGCGTACAGTCGATTAATTGCACGGCCTGTTATTTACCAGGCCTGAATTCATGCTGCAATTCTGCAAATTCTGGATTTACAGCGAGAGCTGCGCCTATGGAAATGTGCGCGGAGGAAAGATAAAAAAAGCAGCGAATGAGACCGAAAAGCTTAATGGCAGAGCACAAAGGATGGGCCTATTCTTCCCTGGCACACAGAAACACACACGCACACACGCACTCTCCCTCTCTCACCCCTCTCAGACATACTCTCCCTCTCTCTTCCTCTCTAGACAGTAATTGCAGGTGACAGCTGGTACTTCTTCCATTGTAAGAGATCTGGGGGAAAAAAAGCCGAGAGAAGTCATTATGCTCACAAAGCCAAAGCGCTCCCATGAACAATGCATGAGTCTATCCCATTTTCAACTTTACTGGGAATTTTAGAGAAAAAAGGATCGCAGGCAGGGAGGGGTGCAAACACCAGAACACAACTGAGCCATCGACAGCAACACCACGCGTGGCTGTTTTGTTTTTTTTTCCCCTGACTATCGCTTCCCCCCCACCACTCGCACCTCATTTGCGAATTCCACCAATTGGCCGATGCTTGCCGGCAACACTGTTTCCAAAGTGTCATACATATTTACAGCGTTTACACTTTTGTCAAAATCCTGAGCCAAATTGCATCTGCGATATGTTTTCACGTGGAAATAACGAGGTTGCCAGCATCTGAATGGGACGTTGTCACTGCTTTGAGGTTGGCGCCAGAGCTTCCCGAGCAGCCCATCCGCCACGACTCAGCCAATAACCGCTTCCTCTCGGCCGCTTCTCGACAGTTCCGACATTGCCAAGTCACGTCCAGTCCAGAGTTTCATCCCAATAAATCACTCCTTTTGTGTCTCATGTCATAATCTCTTTTCTATTTCTCCCTAACCGCTTGTAGAGGGAGAGATTACCTCACCGCACAATCATATCTGCTGACAATGGGAAGCTGTTGACATGATGTGCGGGTGGAGACTGGGGGCCTGGGCTGGGGGGGGTGTTTGGGGGAGATGTGGGCGAGTCTTTTGCCAAATGAGCAGAGAGGGAGAGGTTGAAGGTAGGCTGGTGGACAACGTGAAGCCTCGTCTGCACACACTCGCCAGCACACACATCCCTCCATCCTGCGCAGTGGGAGCGTATCTGGGATTGGCAGTGACTAATGGGAAGCGCTATTGCAGCAAATTACAAGAACCAATACACCTGTGCAGGGCTGAAAGGCTGCTCCTTCACATACAAACACGCAACACACACACACAATCTTCCAATTATGATTATTTCTGTGTCAGGGCAGCTGTCATACATGATGATGTCACCTAACAGTTGCATGGCAAATTCAAAGCTCTGTTGTCGTGGTTTTCTGTTCATTCGACCAACAGCAGCAAAGCGCTGTACTTTTCGCCACTGTAGGAAATTGGTTATGACTTCCTCAAATTATGTCTGTTTATTGCTTTTGACTTCTGAAATAATGTTTATAAGGAACAAAATAATACAGACATACACTTAATAGGCCAATAACTGTCTGCCAGGGCACAAATTGTTATGAGATCACGACCAATACCTGCCTGATGAGAACACACGACGACGCTTAGATGAAAGAAAACTAAATCACGCGCGTCACTTTGACACCGCAGTAATAACCAGAAGCTTTTGAGAAAATGTGGCATTGGAGCTTTATGACTTGTGTCTCCACAAAGCAGCACTCTTAGATGGTTTGTTCATGTCATTCATGTGTCGGAGTAAAGTAATTACTGGTGTCAATCATACGTCAAAGGAAGATGTTGTTACATATTTGCCATGTTAAAGTCAGTTGTGAGGACGCTTATCTCAGACAGAGTAGGTTATTCCATAATGTTAAATCAGATTTGGGTTACTTTGTAATACATGGATGTTGGAATTGGGACCAGAATTTCACTCTGACTGCCCCACCTCTCTGTCGAGACATCCTCTTTATTCCCTCACCTTCAGAGATGATGTGATCTTAGCTCCAGAGTTCATTTGTGTAACAATTCACCGGCCATAGAAAATTAATTCCAAACTTGACCACACGCCAGTGTTGATTCATAAATCCTCCAACTGTTTGATGGATTCCAGATTGTATCAAGGGTATGAAATATATTTCTACTCCCTCGTCCTCCTCTGTTCCTCTCCACCCACTCTTTCATTTGAACTCTCCCCTATCAGGCAGCACTTAACGCAAACCTCCCCATCGGAATAAAGAGAAAAAACGGCCTTTCTGCTCAAACATTGTCCCTTGAAATGCTGCTCTCCGAGCACAACATGTGTTTTGTGCAACATTACCTTGATCCTCTTGAGCCTCTATTACCTCCCACCCAACCCCCTCCAACACACACACACACACACCTACATAACCCTTCAATTCATCAACATGACAGACGGAGGCCATTACCTGAGCAACGAGTCCCTTGCGGCTGCGGCGGGCATGGTGGAAGCGCTTGATAAAGAGTGCCAGGAACTGTCTCCTGATCAGCTCCCATCCAGTGATGACGGTGGAGCCCCTCCCCCTCTCTACGGCGATCTTCTTCGAGTCTGCAGCAGACATTAACCTACAAAGTTATTTATTTTCTGCAGCTAGAGGGATGATCAAACATTAGCTTGGCTCTCACAGCATCACAACTTTGTTTTTGTCTAAAATATTTGGAAAAGAAGTCCGTGCAGAGGGAGACAATGAGGACATCCCTTTAACATATCCATATTTCCACCATGCACCTCAGGGGGGCTCTACGAACAATGCTACTCCACCATGCTAAGGGTGGGAAAGAGGTGTGATTTGATTTGAGGACCATTTCTCACCTCCGGTACAATATGTTCAAGTGATTCTCTTTCAAAAACTGCAAGGCAGAGTGGTAAAATTGAAAAGGTGAAAAGAATTTATATCATGTTGAAGCAGGGCTGAATAGAAATTCAGTTCAGATTACTTATGCAAACGAGGAGCCCATATTTATATCTTCCTTTCAAAGCAGCTGCTGGGGCGAAACACTCAGAATTAAGTTAAACTAAATTTCACTAATTACTGGGGAATAAAAGCTGGGACAAATTCAGCCCGGAGAAGACATGGGTGACTAACTGACGAGAATCCGCGTGGCACGTACCTTCGACTTTACTGCTGAGCTTCTCTTTTAACGCTGTATGACAAGGAGGAGACAATGCACAACACATCAACGATTAGACTTCGCTTGACAGACTTGGAGTCCGTGGTATGTTTTATGTAAGACATGCCTTGTATTCCAAACACGTGTTCTGCCTTCGCCTGGATGTTGGCGATGCTGTTGCGCCTGGATTCACGAGAGCCTCTTTTGCAGTCTTCCACCGACGGCTCCTTTGGTGCTGTGGGAATACAAATAAGATATGTTGTTTTGGCCTGACCCAATTTAGGGTTATAAATAACAATAAGAATAAGCTACCTGGCCTGCAAGACTTAGTGCTTTTACACTCTGTAAAAGCAGAAAGCCAGGTGCTTTAGATGTGTAAAGAAATTTTTGAGATTAAGTGAAAGGCGGTGCTCTTTGGGAAATGACGCAAAGAGCGGAAGATTTATCCTGCGAGGTTTCTCAGTGAGGAATAAGCACTCCTGAAAATAACGTGCATGCATGCTAAACGCAGGATGAATGTGAGACACAAACACAAAAATGGGACTTCGGCATTGTTAGAGAACACGACTATGTTTTAGTTTACATAAATACAAATACACAAGAGCACCAGTGGAATACAATAAATGATGTCACCATCCATTCTCCGCGACAGCCAAAGCTGCACGACAATTACTGATTCCCACAGTGACATCATCTCATCATCTTTATTGGTGGATCAGTGCTCCTTAATGTCACCCAAAAGCTTCAGACCCCCCCCAGCGATGTGTGTGATGTATGGAGGGACGTTCTCCACGCAGACTCAGCCAATATTAATACAGATGGTAACAAGCTGAGAGTATAACAGACACACACAGACACACACGCACCCTCTCTCATGGGTGCTAATGTGCCAACAGGGCTCACACGCGTTGGTATGCACACATGCAGACACCATACCTGGTTTTTCTTCATCCACTCCAGTATCCTCAGCTACTTTTAGAAATATCTAGAACAAAACAAATACAAAACAATTCTAAGACTAATCATATTGACGCATTCAATGCTGCAAGCAAGACAACTCCCTGCCATTTCGGGAGTCAAAGGGCGGTGTTGAAAGGTTAACTTTTCTCGCTGTTGATATGAGACTCTCGAGCAAAATGGATGATTTCAGACAGTGTCTGTGGAGCTTTGTGACATGTCTTCTAGAGTTGGACCATGCGAGTGCCATTCACCCACACCAATTACGGACAGCTCGGCCGAGGGGCGACCCCGTGTTCGCCTTACCTCCTCCAGCGTGGCGTCGGAGATGCCGTAGCTGCTCAGGCCGAGGTCGTCCATGGCCTGGTCCAGCTCTTTAAAGAGCAGAGGGAAGGTCCCATCTGTGGCTCCACCGTAGGGCAGAATGTAAGTGATCTCCTGCCCGATGCTCTCCAAGAAGACAGCCTCTGGGACGTGGCGGTGCAGCAATTGGCCCAGAGTTTCCCAGTCTGTGGAAACAATTTTTCCAAGCTTACTGGCAAGGTTGAGTTGTTGAAAGTCTGAAAAGATCAAACTGTTTGTGTTGAATGCGCATCCATCATTTAACAAGTCTTCCATTCTTAATGACAAAGCTTTTTTTTTTTCACAAAGTGATGTAAGGTGCAGAAATCCTGCCAGTTTGAAGTGTCAGCCCATACAGGTGATTGTTGTAAGTCTTTTCTCTCTGAAAGGATGAGGCATCATTACTCATTATTGTGGCACTTCGTAATTAAGGCCTCTTAAATGAATATGCAAATAGATCTGGAGTGACAGCTCGCTACCTTAATGGAATTTTGATGGCACCAAAATTTAATTTCCGCAAATGAATGTTTACATGTTCACTGGAACGCTCGGTCGAACACAACAACGCCCACGACGTTTAAGATCAGACAACAGCAATGTTGAGTGTCCATCACGCAAGGAGAATAAAGCACAGCAGGGACAGAAAAGCTGAGACGACAAGGCCCCCTCGGCTCTGACAGAGACAGACGACTTCCAGATGTACTGGATGAGTCAAACTCCAAACCTCCTCCCATGTAACAGCGCTGTCCTTACGTTGTGGGTCATTGTTACACGATTGTATGATTTGAACCCTTGTGGCCTTTGCCCCTGCTGATGTGGATCAGGGGACATAATTCTCTTGCCTCATCTGTTTTGGTGCAGTCTTGGCGAGAATCAATCAGTGGCGGTGCAGCGTGTGCCGCATTCATTATTGATTCGGAACCACTCATACATAATCACTGCAGCTTTAACAACCAGTGGCATTGGAGCTTTATGAACAAGTAAATGGATCTGTTTTATGCTTCAGACTAAATTATTTGTGCGAACACGTGCATGTGTGTGTCTGCTGGTGCGTGGTAATGAAGAGGAATGCGCTGTCACTTGTTCATTTATGATTACTTTTATGGCAATTTCTTTGTCACTTGCTTGCATTGCGTATGCAATCACTGGCAGAATAAGGAGGTTGGATTCTATGAGACAACATTTTCACGCATAATAAATAACCAGCTAGCGTATCACCGACTTTCCAGAAACATACTTAAACTCAGAATTGGATTTGCGGGTCCACTGCTGCTGTTATTTATTAACGCAGTACGCTTGAAGCTGCAAGTTTACCACACCAAGAGACTGACTGGGCCTCCAGACTGAACCCGTCACACAGCTGCTGACAGTCAGAGGAGTTGATAGTACCGGCGCGCACCGCCTACATTTCCCAGCTCAGTCTGTTGCTTTTAAATGACACTGATGCTGGAGAGGAGCTGCTTACAAATGTCACTGTGATCTAAACAACTCAAAACCGGCTATACACCTGTGCCGCCCCAAAGAGGTACTAACAAGCTACCATGTGTTTCCGCCATGGTCACTACGCTGAATGCTTGCTTTTGTGCACAGTGCGGTCAAATACGAATAGTACACCAGGTTTAAATGTTAAAAGATTGTCTATGAAATGAATAAAGTCTCTGAAAAAAATTAATGCAGCACTGCTGCACATTCTGGAGGAAGTGAAGCTGGCGGACTCGTTTGAAAAGTTTAACATTTTAAACAAAACAAATCAGGCACAAGCTTCCATTGCATGGCAGAGTCAGTGTAAATATTCAAGATACAGAACAGTGGCATGCACATAATTTCTTCCCTCTCTTTCTGTATTTTCCTCCAGGGGTCACTACAGGGGGTCATCCTTCTATATGATGTATCCAAGGTTGAGGTGTGCATAAAAGCTGAGGAAATGTGTATGTTAAGCGCGTCACACTATACTTAAAGATAGATTACAAAGAGATAAAAGGGTGAGAGATGAACGTATGAATTGACTGTTTGTGTTCAAAGCCACATCTGTCCAACTTTACAGCAGTTATTATCACCAGACAGATCTCTGCCCGGTTACCTGGGTGATTTAAAGCAGGCTGATTGACTGAATAGCCTCACGCCTGCAACATTCAGTCTACATGGTATGTTACCCTGCCGATAGTACGGAGGTTTGACATTAACACAAGGTGCATGTGTGGTAACGTGTCTGATCTGGTTGGCAATCATGACAGATGATGGTGCACTATGGATGAACTGGTGTTGCTTCGTGTTGGCTCTACCTGTGTGATCAGAGTTGCTGGACGTCTGGCTGCCAATGCCGTCATCGGGGCTGCCATCTCTGGAAGGACAGTCCTTCTCCTGTTAATCAGAATTGGATTAGAGAGGCTTTGTGGTGCCACTTAGCATGATGAACACTGCGTCCCGGGCAACTCCCGTCTCACATTAATCGAAAAGTAGATGCCACCAATAAGCTTCTACTTAAAGTGCAGTGCCAGTGGAGCCGCACATTAGCCAGCAGGTGTGGGGGCCCATTTCTAATTCCATTTGATGGAGGAGGTTGTGGGCATACAGAAGATGTGATTTGTATTCCAACAGTCAAACTTTACTGAACTCAACTGCTTCCACTGTTAACTTGGTTAATTAACTGCAAAACCTTACATGTTGTGATTTGAATGAGGAATTAGACCCAACTTTCCAACCCCTGGAGCCTCTCAACCATGTTCAGCGGCTGCAATCCCAATTAAGTCACGATTCGGTAAAGCGGGAAGTATCTGCGCTGGACAGAAAGGTGTTTGCTTGTTTATTTATTTATTTCAAACAAATGACTCCGCTCACCACAAAGGGCCCACAGACTAATGGTAATTGCTTCTGCGCTACTGGCTTCAGTGCGTCTTGTTCATTTGCTCCTATTGATCAAAAAACCCAGAGTGTGTGCAGGACACCATTGGCGTGTGAGAGCCAGAATCACCCTTCTCCCCAATGACAATTAGTACCATCCAGCACGTAGGTGTTTGCCAATTCTCATGCTGGGCGAGACTAAACAGAGATCATTAAGTGAGGGAGGGCAAGTGAGGCCAGAGCGAGAGGGGGAGAGAGTGAGAGGCAAAGAGAGGAAGTAATGCAAGCCGTCGGGAGAGACGGAGGGCGCTGTGTTTGACACCAGGCTGGAGAAAAGTTAATGTTGTGTCAGCTGAGACGCATTTGTCCGGCGGAACGTCGAATGAGGGGTTTCCGTCAATGATTCACACACGTCGGCTTGTTTATCGCTGAGATAATGCAGGCGCCGTCCTGACGTGGTCCATTTGTTAGACGTGTGGGCCTCAAATAAGCGCTGATGGGATGGCGCTGCATTGTGGGTACCACGACTCTCGCAGCAAGTGTAAATGGGGACTGAAAGCCAGTCTCATCTACTCAGCTGGTCTCATTGATGCCTATTTTGACCTGGGGGTTGCGGCTGCCTTTCAATGTGGCGCTCAAAACGAGGTGACACGTTGGTTATCTTTGAAAAAAGACCGGTGTGACCTGCATAAGCAAGAGGAGCTCACTGTAGGAAAAAAATTGCATCAAATTCAGAGAAATTACTGCTGAGACTGCTGTAATTTCTCAGTAAGGGAGAGTGCAGCCCAGATCTTTATCAGGCTCCAACGCACGAGATTACTATCCAGGTAATCCCTCCTGATACAGACAGGACATTTTAATGATGGTCATGAATAGAACCACAGTAACTCTACGTGCATAAATGGTCTGGATATGAATGTACCAGAGGTGGTGGGAGCCGGAGCAGCTGGTTACACTCCTGTGCTCCAAAAATTCGGAGATCCAGTCAAGGCTGGTGGCCCAACGGTTTCTCCACATACATCCACCTACGTTACAATAGAGACTAAGTGACTAAGTAAGCTGAAATCCAGGGCTCAAGAACACTTCTGAAAGTTTCTCACAGGGGACAGTGCCCACACGGGAGGAAATGTGAGGCCACCTCCACTACAATATTGGGCTCTAGTTTATTTTCTTTGTGTAGGTAGATTTCTTTGAGTCATTTCAAAAATACCTCTCTAGCCAAAAAGTCTGGGCACTTTTGATTCAAACCAAACAACATAAAGCGTATAGAAATTGTATTTGGGTGTGCAGGGATGCATGAAGCTGGGTTGCTGGATAACAATGTGCGACAACAAGACAACAAGATAGAGGATGCATGAAATGAACTGCAGGACAGATTGGAGTGTCAATCATCGTGAATACAGGGGCGGAAAGCCGTGACAAAGGAAAATGCTGCAAGCTAAAATAAAGATTAACAAGTCTACAAATGCCATATATTTGGATACCTGAACGTCCTTGTACTTTATCATGCCGGCGCGCTGGGTCGTCATCATCTGAGTCCCACTTCGGACGAGGGTGAGGTAATAGCCACTGCCGAAGCATTTCTTCAGGAAGAGCGAAGAGCCGCAGCAGCGCATCTTGCCGTGGGAGATGATGGCTATGCGGTCCCCCAAGATGTCTGCTTCATCCATGTGGTGAGTGGAGAGGATAATGGTGCGACCTGCAAAGATAGCACAAAGATAAGCTTTGCTGAAATCCAATAGTCTAGTCGGTGATGTTGGGAAGTTGCAGGTGATTACTTGTCTTTGCGTGTCAGTCTGACAACAATTACCAACAGGTTAAACAAAGGGAAGATAAGAAGACAAACAATCTCGGCTTGGATATTTGTTTTGGCAAGATCGGCCCTTGAAGAAAAGATGCCACACATCAAAACTGTTCAAAACAAGCCAATACCACAATCTGTCTCTCTGTGGTCCACACTTGTTTCCTTATTGCCAATCCCACTGAGGATTTGTGTTTGCTCCAGTCCACATGGCAGCAAAGCGAGCTCCATGGGAGTGTGTGGGTGTGAATCTGTAAAATTTAAAAGGCCACCTAGGCCAGCGTTTCTGCTTCATTCTGTATCTAATTTCTCCCCTTTGTGTTTGGAATTGAATGAATTCGGGAAGATCAAACCAAACATAACTGCACCCACAATTACCGCAGGCATTATCAGGTTATTCACAGGTGGTCTAATCTTCTCGCATCATGCTGCATCAGATAACAAATACTAATTATCACATACCCCAGAAAGCTGAAAAAGCACTACATCTCTAATGAAATCCCAGCATGGTCACATCTTTTCTGTCGGCATGAAAGCTCGATCACAGAGTAGCTTTGTCGAGTCCCAAAGCAGAAAACACTTTTATGCATTCATTATCAAGTGACAAAGCAAGAAAACCTGTTGGGGTGCCAGTCGCACCCATAGTCACAGCAAAGGTTTTTACTAAAAATAAGCGTCATCATATTTGTCTGATCTGATTTGGGGTTTTCAACGCCTTGGCAATTGGATTTCAACGCCGCATTGCAAGAATGTTCACCTGGCACGAGGCTTAGGTGAGCTGGCGCTTAGGTGGGAGTTCACACTTCTCCTGCTGGGTCTGTGGGTGTTGATTGCAAAGGCTATGCGGCCTGCTGCTCCTGGTCGGAACTTTACTGCCCCAGCCACGTCTAACTTCGGTCTTTTAAGATAAGGACACATTTGGAGGTCATAAACATATAATTGAGCCATTTCTTTTTTCCTTTTTTTTTTCTTTTTTCTTTTTCTCTCCCTTCCATTGCCAGCCACCATCAGAGTTGCTAAACCCACCCGCTTGTGCCAGATGCCATGCCAAGGAATTCTGGATAGATCTGCAGAGCATGCAGGCCATATTCAACGAAATTGCCAAGATGAAGGCAGGCCCCACCACCTCGTCCATTAAACATGTGCGGGGAATGTGCAGGCTTGGTGGAGGAGGATCGCTCCAGGATGGGTTTGACCGCGCCGGGGGCCGATTCTGTTCAACACGCTCAAACTCGCCGATGATTTTCTTGGGGATTTTGTTATTGCGGTTTACAAGGAAAACATAATAAAAACACACTGCATCATCCATGAATTTGGAGCAAAATGAATGTGTTGTGGCTGCAGATGGCCCACAAAGGTATTCTGATTTATGGCGTGTTGCGGTGCATTACAGCCCAAAGTGATATATCAAATGGAGTTGGGTGCGCTGGGGTAAATTGGTACAACACTTGCCATGTACAAGGAGGCCAGGGTGGAAATTTGTTATGCAGGTTCCTTCCTTGTAAATCAAGCTGATGCAGATGGATTCCAGGCTGGCTGACTGAGCTGTGAAGCGTATTATGTACCAACAGCGGGAAAGATGGATTGTGGGGTAAAACCGTATTAGGTTGAGGGCAATCAATTATAATTGATGGAGAAATGAATAGCAAGCATGAGATCTAAGTTACCATTCCAACCTGGAAAAAGCCTTCAATTCAAATCTGCAGATAAGCTAATTTTGAGAGTCTCCTGCCGATGTGTTAGCAATTAGGCAAAAAACATCTATTCATACATTAATAGTGACAATTGCAGTAGTCACACAATATGGCAACTGCTCTGAGCAACATTTTGTCGCAAATTTATCTCGACGTTCTTCAAATCATCCAGCTGAAAGCCTGCATATACAGTCCCGCCATTTTGCCAACTATCATTACCGCTGTCAATACTGGTGCTGTTGTATTTTATTCACATCTTTTCTGTGATACTGTTGTATTTTATTCACATCTTTTCTGTGATACATGAAGTCAATCAAAAAAAAAAAACGCAGACCAACGGCAAACAAATACATCATGAATATTGCAAGCTAAGGGGAACACACAGTCCACTGCGCTGTCCAAAGCAGTGAGGCAGGCATGAAGCTATGAAACTGACATTTTTAAGTTAACATGAGTTGCATGTTAAGAAAACTGGAATAGTGATTTAGTAAATCAAAGCAGCATTCCATAATGTGCCTCTGACATTGTTATGATGAGTGAACAAAACATTTGGGGATTCGAGTTCAGCCAACTCTAGGATAAGTGTAATTGCTCCTTCTATGGCCATCCTTTGATGACAGCTTACAGGGAAGAAATGGCCAAAAATTAATTGTCAGGGTAGCGTAGTAAGTCGTCCCCATTCTGCAAACATGATGTGTGCACAACCTAAACTTTACTTATGAAAGCATGTTTGTGTTCCACAATCTGGAGAAATTTAATGGCAGGAAATGTGTCAGAGTATTACCATGTCTGAATGCACGATGCCAACAAAAACAGGTCTGACTGAATTTAATCACAACACCCACTTACTGCAATCTGGTCAAAATCTGCAGACGTAATAAACAGCAGAGAAACTGCCATTTAGGTCCATTTAAGCCCTCAGCGCTTTCATACAAACAGACAACCTGCAGCAGGCTGTGCAAATACGGCTGGAATGGCACAAAATATGACTCATTTGCGCGGGCAGAATGTGGGTGTGTGCGTTATGACAGGGTTATCTATCTCCAGCTCACAATTGGAGTGAGAGGACTTGATTAAAGCAGGTGAGGCTTAATGACATAGTGAGGGCACAATGTCTGTGAATGCACGTTAAGCATTTAGAGGTCTGCATTACTGTAGCGTCCGTGTTCTGCTCACAGCCGCAGGCCAACATGGCACAAGCAGAGGCCGGGGAAAAGATTCCGCTGGTTTAGCTGAAACTTGCAAAAACAACCTCTGTGGACTTTAATCGAGATCATTACGCATGTCATTCAATTCAACACCCAGAACATGATCTTAAAAGTACGTTGAAAGATGCTTGTGGTTGTGGAATAAACGACGGCTAAATATAGCAGTTGAGTAGTCTGCCACCCAAAGGTTGTGTAAATTCCTATATACTATATAACGTGCCACAATATAAGCTGCACAAGCTTACTCGAAAAAGAAAATGAATTTGTACACGTATATGCTGCACCTACATAGAAGCCGTGGTGTACTGTCACAGAAAGATAAACATTGTTATCATTAGACTTTTTCTTTTTTTTTTTGTAAATGTGCCTGAAAATCGGCAGTACAGCATCAACATGGCAGTAACATGCCTGCCAAGAAAATCTGCTTTTTTGTCCCCTGAAAGCTTTTGTTGTCTTTTTACATTAACTTAATTCTTTTGACGATTTTTGCCTCCAATGTCTCAGCAATGATCCATTGACGCCAAGCACGCACGCAGTCGCTCCATTTCCCTCTTTGATGGCCAGATCAATTGCTGTCATCGAAAAGTTGCATTATATGCATTACTTCCTTTGTTGCCAATGACAAGGGTGTGTACATGATGCGCAAAATGACAGTTCAAGTACACTTTACATTTATTTATTCCGGTCTGCTTTAACATTCCAACCCCATCAGCGCTGCTATTACAATTTCTATTTAAATAGTTATTTATACCAATATTTATAATGTACATATTGTGTGTTTATATTCCTCTGTATATAGAAACTCTCTTCTCCTTCCTTCTTTTCTTTCCTAACTACTTACACCTGAATGCAGCACCTTAGTTTCCTTACTCAATTCATTTGCTGTAACGACAATAAAAGATTCCTGATTCCCTGATTCCACTTCGTCGTGGGCCAGTAAAAATTACAAATAAGCCCCACGAGTGTATAAGTCACAGGGGTCATATCATGACATAATAAGTTGCGGCTTATAGTCTGAATTTTACGATTGTTAGAAACTGTTAGAGTTTGAGACCTCCAGAATATTTCGCAAACCCAAACCTATGCTGGCTCTAACCTTGCTGGAATCCAAGGCTAAAGCCTTCAAATGGAGTGTGGAGAGGGTTTCTCAGACCTTTCAAGACCACATTCAAGACATTAAGTCTTTAAAGCCTTCAATCTAGGATATTGAGTTTTAAGCTTTTAAGAGTCCAGCTGAAACCCATGCAGGGCATGAAACTTGGGTGGGCTTTTAACAATTAAAGGTCCAAGTACTCAATCATCATACCAATCTCGTCCAATCTACTCCAATACGATCACTTGACTTTCTCTCCACCTGCATCACGAGGAACTCAACTCTCTTCCCCTGTCATCTAGGGCCAGTTCATTTCCAAAGTTTAAGTCTTGTCAGTCAACAGTTTGGAGGAAACTTTTTTAGCATGGAACAGATCAAACATGAACTTGGCGTCATATATTCCTGATCAATTGAGCAAATATAAGAGACCTCAGACGCGTGGGTAGCACCAGGAGTCGATAGCAGACATATCCTACCTTGTTTGTACTTTAGCAGCAGTTCCCAGATGCCTCTGCGGGCATAAGGGTCCACGCCGGCTGTAGGTTCATCTAAAATCACAATTTGCGAGCCGCCAACAAAAGCTATGGCCACTGACAGCTTCCTCTGCATACCACCTGAAACCCAGAATAAAAGGTGTCAGAAAATAATGACATGGAAATGTGAATTTTGCCTCTTATCACATCTGTCAACTGCCTATTTTTGGGGTTAAATGCAGACAAATTGGTGGCTCGTAGCTGAATAAATATGTCGGAAAGGCTCCCTCCATGTTTTATTGTCTCTTACACGTCGTGAAATGATTGACTCAGGGAGATGGATGCACCTGCTGCACGGCAAAAAGCATCCGGTTTCGCGGTAATGTAGTGGAAATGTCAGCGTAGATCAACCTTGAAAGTCATGTTTCAGTGATTTTCCTCATAAGAAATCCACAACTGCGGACAATTTATCAAACAAGACTTGCTCTAGACCTCCCCCTCCCATCTCCTGCCTCCCTTACTCACCCCCGACCGAAATCCAAGAAGTGAATTACAGCCTACAACACAAGTACAGCGTATGTGTGTTGACAGCCAAATGCCATCGCAGGCTTGCGATTTAACACGTCTACTTCATATTGGATGAGAGATAATCTACAGATGATATTCCTCCTCGAGGGAAAAGCGCAAACAGATGCTCCAGCACGCGTGTGCGCACAAACGCACGCATGCACGTGCACGCGCGCACGCACACACTTACACATACATGATTGTCAGTTATATTTAACATCCGTGCATGCTTTCAGATAAAGAGAGACGCACTCAAAACACATCGGGCACCGGGCGCACACACCTGACAGGTTCTTAGCGAGATCCCTCCGCTTGTGCGGTAAACCAACATCCTTAATCATCTGGTCCATCTCAATTTTCACATCCTTGCTGCTGCAGCCTTTCAGCCGCGCGTAGAAGTAGATGTGCTCCTCCACTGTCAGCCTGTCCAAATGAGAACAACATTGCAATCCCAGCAAACAATGCTGATGGGATGTTACGACTCGGCGAAAAAAATCCATCACATTCACAGCTAGGGCATGATGGCTTCGCACAAACAGGTCGGTAAACATCTCAAGCTGTTGTCTTCTAGTATGTTTAAGGCAATATTGTAAGCCTGCTTCACACACGTGCCTCGACGGTGTGGGATGAATATCAATGCTGGTAATTTGCAGGTGCTCAGCCATAATTATGATGTAGCACCTTGTAGGACCTGTGTGGAGTTGCAGCTAATCAGAGAGAAATAGAGGGGGCTCCAGAGGTGACATAAAAACTGAGTAATGGTGAGCGGTAACAACGGCAGCAGAAATTTTGGCACCGGGGAGCACGAAGTTCATCTCATTTCTGGAGGTGATGAGAGAGAGGTAATGACAAATCGATTTGAAATATTAGACAGAAGCTGAACTTTCTCCGCGAGGCGAGAACAGCTGGTGTCTGGTGTTTTTTGGGAAGAGAAGCACGCCATGGAAGGAAGGATGGAGTGGGCGGGCGGCACACGCACTTACTCGTTGAATAAGACGTTGTGCTGTGGGCACATCCCCAAGTACTTCCGAATGCTGTCCATGTCTGAGCGGATGTCGTAGCCATTGATGAGAGCCGTTCCCGTCGTGGGCGGGAAGAGTCCTGTCAGGATCGACCTTTGGAAAAAGGAGACGTAACGAACAAAATGCAAACTGACAAATTGAGCTCCAGCCTCTGATTCAAGCACAGGGGTAAAAATGAGCCAATTCTTGTACCTTACAAACAGCTGGTCGGACATACCAATCAATTAGTTTTATTCCCTGCTCCACTTACGGGTGTCTGCTAATAGGTATGATGTCCTACTTCATCAACATGTACTAATTTGATTTTCATAAAGTGAGGACAGATTTCTGCCATTAAAACTACTGAGAAACAAAATACACACGCCTTGAAACAGCAACAGCACCTCATCATCCCTGGATCATCGATATTAACCCGCATTTGTGCACTCGCCTGATCTCACAGAATACTCCCTCTAAAACACATACGCGCACGCGCAAGCACACACGCACGCACAGTGGCTGGATGACTGAGGAGTTTCCTCTGCCCTCTGTTGTTTCCTGTTCATCAGAGCAAAGGAGACATCGCCTCTGCAGCTCCTTCGTCTCGCATTAGCTGCCTGGTAGGCCCATCGCTCCTGATTTTTTGTGGACTGCTGGCTTTCATTTACTTGCCCTTGTCCATAAACTCTTTCCAACCTCGCAAGAGCCTCTTATCATCAATTGGATAACTTGCTCTGTCAAAGCAAGGTTTGAGTTGCTATGGTATCTCCAAAGATGTTGACACTCAGTGACAGCAGGCGACCACTCGGTCGATTCAGCCGGCCTCTGAACACCTGTTCGATTCGCTGCATCCGCAAAATCTATCTTTACATTGAGTCACGCTGCTATGAAGATATCGCATATTGCAGCTTACATTGTTGTGGTCTTTCCAGCTCCATTGTGGCCGAGGAAAGACGTGATCTGATTCTGGTAGAAGTCCACGGTCAGTCCATCCACTGCGACCTTCTTCCCCGTCTTATAGATCTTTACAAGATTGCGGATTGAGACACCGGCCTTCACGCCAGGTGGTGGTTTCTCCATATGGTCTTTGTAAGCACACAAAAACAGACACAATGTTGTATTCAAAACACTTTTCAAACGATTATTCCAGTGAAAACCAAACGCAAAAGAACAACTTCTGTACATAAAGCAGAAACACAGTTCCCCTTTCATTATATGTTAATCAAATATGGCTTTACCATTTTGTGTTGTTTTCTTTTAGCGAGTTCCATACTCAGATGCAGCCTTGCACTTCTTGTGGCACACTCCATTATCACCACATGTGACAAATAAGGTGCTAATGCTTGTTTACAACCTTTCTCAATTAACAATCAAACACCTTATTAGAACTCCGCCGCCCCTAACGGCGTGGGCGAAGTTTCAGAGAAAACACAATCACCAATGCACAATAGGTGAGAATTGAAAATTAGGCATTATTTTACCATTATGGGCGATTTCCTGCTGCACAGTAGAGGCGATGCCGGTGGCTGATGGCTTCCCGCACCAATATGAAACAGTGCAAAAAAAGTTCCACGGCTTGGGGATTCCATATTGGCCTGGAGTCGAGCACAGAGAATGTTATTCACTTTTTAATAGCCTCTTGGCCTCGGGGGGAAAATGTCGCCTCTCTTTGTTCATTGCCTCAAAACTCTGTGGCATAAATGCCATTTTCTTTTAGTCAGAGTGATCAAATAACTGGGACCAACCTTTTCAGGCAGCCACCAGAATCTCAGCATTAACAAAAATATCAGTTCATCTATTTTATCGTTAATTTTCCAAGTTGTGGCAACACCGCTCCACATGCATAAAATTCTATCCTGACACATATGCAACAGCAATGCAACGCTACCTGGACGGACGTTCTCGATGTACAACGTGAGCAGCAAGTATAAGATGGAGTCCAGAACCATCATCATCATGGAGACAAGGAAGGTGTAGCGCTCCCCATCTTCTGGACTCTGGCCGATATTGGACCACTGGATGCCAATGCCTTGCTCCTCGTACTTGGAGAAGTTCTCACAGCCGTAGCCAAAGGCCACGCACGACAGAAAACTCTGACAAGGAGGGACAAGAATGAAAAAAAATTAAATCCACTTTATATACACAGATTTTCATCTAGCTTCTCCCCATCATGTCGTCCTGGGAGGGAGAAAGATTTCGATTGGAGCAAAGCAAAAAGAAGGAAGAATAAGAAACTGACCCCCTCGTGTGCTCCGAGGCCGTGATTGGTTGGCGTCTTCATACATTCGGAAATTGCAAATGACGCTTTGCGCGTGAGACATCGTCTGCCGTGGCCTATCACTCAGTGTTGCCATGTTGCCTGCCAGCTGTTTTATCACGCCTCATTTGCGCCCAGCATCTCAGCTCGGGCAGATGCCACGGGCCCACGCTGACGCTTTGCAGACGAGCTGCCACCGATGCCGTTTCAACTCTGTTACACCGAGATGCCCAAATTCTGTTTGGGGTGGTTAATACCGGCAGCAACTTCTAATAATGTCGTCCTCTGGCGGCCCAGCAACTGCCAAACAATCAGCAGTCAGCCAGGGGAAGCAAGGTGACAGCAGGGCTGGTGGGCAGCCATCCTTGACCCCGACTGAAAAGGCTGATACACACACGACAGCAGCCACTTCTTTTTGGCTTTGAGGAAGGGGCACAAAGTCAGGAGGCAGACAAAACAACAGCATCTATTGAAAACACGCCAGCTTTGCAGACTCTGCCGCCGCTCAGCCGGCTGCAAGCAATGAATCGCGTGAAAGCGAGAGGGCGCTTGGGGTTGCTACTATTTTTCAGTCTCCAGCAGCCCTAAACTGGTCAGACGCAGAGGGTTCACAAGATAGACAAACAGCTAAAGGAGCTGCTATCACGCTTGAGCATTCCCATTTGAAGGGAGACTTTATACTGCGACTTCCAACACTGTTAAAATGCAAGTTGCAGAGATGGAACTGGGTTTCAATCCGAGCTCAAGTCTAAGATGAATCCTTGGATGCACAACCTACCAATACCTACAATTTTCCACCATTGGGGTCATTTTTGACCCCACGTTTGCATCTACGCAGTGTGTCACATGTCCAAGTCTCATGTTTGCAGTTAGATTAGCTATATTCCACTCGCAAAATTAACATATGAAATCTTTTCTGGGATATTTCAAATCCAACAGCTCAAGATGAAACCTGTGTTGGTGAAGTTCGAGACCAATTCTGCGGTTAAAAACACCGACACCTAAGTTTAACACAAAGTCACCAAAATTATAGCTAGATTTCAAATCACGTTCATAAATCTGTGCCTTTATTCCTTGAGGATTCTGCTGTGTCCACCCTCTAGTCGTCTACTATGCTTCCTGCGGCCCACCTTTGCAAGAAAAAAAGAAATGGAATCAGAAACCTCTGGCGTAATCTTTTGAAAGTCTGCTAGGTTTAAAGACATCATTATCAGGGACAACGCGGGAGGGAATTTGTATGCCTTGGCACGATGTGGCTTCATCTGGGCTCAGAAATGGATGAAAACTCTGGAGGAATGCACACGCGCAGAGGCGTGTGCGTGCACACACACACACACACACACTCACTCGCCCACACGCACACACACACACACATGGGAGAGTGTGTGTGCACATCTCGGATAAAGTGCAGGGATGAACCGGATAGT
>OMPJ01002351.1:3750-17284 GCA_900312935.1 Carapus acus
ATAATAATAATAATAATAATAATAATAATAATAATAATAATAATAATAATAATAATAATAACAACAACTAATTTTAATTATCATTTGTGTATTCTTCATTTCTTTTTAGTTACTTTACCAGTTTAATGTTAAAATTTCTTATCAGAGACACCAGTGACGAAACGATGTAGGACGGGGACGACGTAACCTGGCGACTTCATATACATGTCCTCCCTCAGCCCTCCTAGGGTGGTTTCCACCTCAAGCTCCGGTCCTGGGAGTTTGAGGATCCTGCAAAGCTATATCCATCTATCCATCTATCTATATCTACATCTATATATCGTATTGTCGGCACCATGAGCCGCACTTTAAAGTCAAAATTTCTCTAAAAAATCGACAGTGCGCCTTTTAACACGGCGCGCCTTATGTGTTTACTGAGATCAAAAATCTGTACAAATTATGCTAACATGATTGTTATAAGCGCTCCGCTTGATTGACTGCCGGGCCATTTCCTGTCGTCATAGGGACGTAATACGCACACTACGCTGGCAGCGATAAGCCAATTAGAGAACATTAATAAAGTTACGTACAGTACGTTCGCTTACCTCCGCCGCGCCCCCAGTGGGTATATTATACTAACGGTAAGCTGCAGACAACATGTATTTGACTACGGACCCACAACAATGGCACTCGTGAAGGCACATGAATTCGGGGCAAGCCTGGGAGGAATGACAAAACAACTCCAACCGCTGGACATTGACGTTATCAGGGCGGTGAAGGTGAGGTTGCGTGCGTCGTGGGAGCGATGGTTTAGAGAAAGGCGAGCACAGCTTTACCAAGATATACACGCACGCACGCACACACACGTCCTATACATGTCTTATATACATGCATACTTAGCTGCAGGACCTCCGTACATTTTGAGTTTACGATTGGAGGCCTTGTACATCCCCTTCCCTTTAATATCTTGCCTATTTTGCAGTGAAAGTTTTTACTGAATTGTCCGTCGACCAATAATTCAAATTAATTTAAATGATTGATTATAATTACATTCTCTGAATCTGGATCTGGCTCCAGGTGTATGCTTTCGTTTCTATGAAAATATAGCATAACCCTCTGGTGAAATATGCCAATCATGTGGAAATATCTCACAATCATTTGACTGCGTGACTCAGAATGTTGTCTAGAAACCAGAGGGCTGCTTCTGGAGTGATGCATAACATAACACTAACCTCTGCTCTGTAGATTTAATGGGGCCCAGACCAGCAGCTCTCAAAATAATCTCAATGGGTTAAATGGGACCACAGTTGAGAATAAATAATTTATACTAAAAACAATCACACACTATTTTCATCATGTCAGGCTTGTTGACCAAAGGCAGACAGAAACAGGATGGTGATCTGCAATTTCAAGGTGACGGAGATCCAATCATATTACTTTGTTTTCCACACATACAGGGAAAGAAAATGATTGTGTTATTAATACTTTAAGGAAGGAATTTACTTTTACTACTCTTGTCTCTATTTTTGGACGACACATCTAAACTCTACACACCTGTGAGTTGTCAAATCCATAATATGCAAAAGTAGACAACCTTAGTGCTTTGTAAACAAGTGCTTGAATATTGCAGAATTTACTTTGCTTTCAATGAGATCACAAACGATTTTGTTGTTGAAGTACTCAATTGGACTCCACTTGATTCCCTCCTGTACATACTCCTCCTGCAAGAGAGGCAACCACAGAGACAATGATCAGGAATAAAAGACTGAATGAACAAGACAAAGTGAAGATATTCCTCTGTGCAGAAATATTACCTGCTCAGCTTTAAGTGTTAGCTCGATGAATATTTGCTGCAGTTTCTCATTCACAAAGTTGATGCAGAACTGTTCGAATCCATTTTTCTACCACAGCAAGAACAATTAGTCACATGGATGTTTTGTCATTAATGCGGATATCCTGTTAGCTCACAAGGATTGGATTAGCTTCAGGCTGACCTAAGAAGCAAAAAGTGGACAAAATGTGTCCACAATAGACCTACTGCACATGAGTATCTCTGAGTAGAAAGTGACATATTTTGCCTGTTTGGTGGAAACTTAAGAATAGTGTAAATGCTGTGCATTTAACAACAAATCAAGAGAAAGCTGTTCTCTTGAGAGTAGAAATCTGAATAGAATCATTTTCTAGGAAGCCAGATTATTTAAAGGCCAAATCATCGGATTAGAAAGGTGTGCTTAGGTCTTGGACGGAGTATCACTAAGTACGCATCCCTTTTGGATGCAATGACCCATGTTGATTGCAATTTATTGCTTTTCAGGAATCATTTATTGTCATTACAGCAATGAATTGTGTAACGAAACTAAGGTGCCTGCATTCCGGTGTAAATATCGCAAAATTTAATTCCAAATAAGGGCACTGGGTCTTCCTATTGTCACTGATCCAACTTGGAACACCAGACCCCTTTTGCAAAAGCTGTTGGCGGTGAGGGGTTAATGTTTTTGTGTTCTCTTTCTTGAGGCTATTTTGTCGATTTCAAAATGGTCACCGCACACATGCTTTATTAATATAGCTATGATTCTTAAATTGTTCCATGCTCACTATCAAACCCGTGATATGAATGCTTTAGTCCACATTTGGCATAAAATGTGTAGACTGCTCCCACAGTTTCTCCTTTAAGCCAACTTGTGGGTTGTATGGGCTGCGTTAGTAATGGCTTCAGGCATAAAACTTGCATCATAAATAAAAGGTCGGGTAAGAAATTTTCACATAATAAATATATAGATTATATCCTGTGTAGATAATGTAAGATGCCACCTAGAATATGTGGCAGACTGGAGGGTTTTTGCCACGGGGAGAGTGAGGCAAGGCACCATCAAATGGTCGTGCATAGGATGACCATAATAGCTACAAAGAGGAAGCAAGTGAAGGCAGAACCGAGGGTTAAATGGTGGAAACTGAGAAATTCATTTCAATTCAATTCAATTCTATTTTGCTGTGATTTGCCAAATCACAACAGAAGTCATCACAAGGCGCTTTCAAAGATACAGAGACCCAACACATTTCCCCCATAAGCAGGCACTAGGCGACGGTGGCAAGGAAAAACTCCCCTCAAGTGGGAATAAACCTCAGACAGACCAGGGCTGCAGGTAGGCAGTCATCTGCCTTGGCTGGATGGGTAGAGGGAGAGAGAAAGAGAGAGGTATACGGATACACAGTACACAGCACAGTCCAGGAAGGAGGAGTGTTGGGAGTGTCAGGAGTTGTGGGAGTAGTTGGGTCAGGCTCTGGGAGCCGACCAGAACTCTGCGATCACAGAAGGCAGGGTTACTCGTGATTCCGAGAATCTTTAAGAGCAGAATGTCAGGCAAGGCCTTCAACAATTGGGCTCCTCGCCTGTGGAACCATCTTCCTGTTTCAGTCCGGTGGGCAGACATTCTCACTACTCTCAAGAGTAGACTAAAAACTGTCCTTTTTGGTAAGACGTTTAGTTAGACCAAGGCATGCTGCTAAATTTTGCCTCCCAGGGGATTTCTCTCCTCTCCTCTTCCTCTCTCTTTCACCTGCTTAGATGTCTCATTAATGTATGTGACTAATTCAGCTTCTTCTCTGTAGTCTTTATATCCTGTGCATCATCAAACCACAGATTGCAGCTGGAACACGAGCAGCGATTGACTGACCGCCAAACATCCGGGTCCTGCTCCTGATCGGCATGCTGTGCTTCACTTCAGACATACCTACACAGTCTTTATTTGTGCTAAATTCAATCGTAACCTACTCAATATTTTCGATTACTGCTGTGCGGTGAGAGAGACAGAAGCAGAGCATTTGCTTTAACCGAGTGCCTCTCAATTATTTTCTGCTACGCCCCCCCTAGCTAGAAGAAAACAATTTGCGCCCCCCACTCTCTGCCGCGACTATATACATTTGTATATAAAATTGTTATGAGTACACCTCTGCATAAAATTATATCCTTATTAACATTACAGAAAACAAAAAAGAAAGAAATATTGTTCAATTTACAACAAAGAGCTTTATTAATATTGTTTTTAGTCTGTAACAGAAAAGAATTTAAGTGCATCGATTGCACTGAAATTAAAAAAAATAAATAAATCCTTGTTTAAACTGTAAACATTTTTTACCGACTTATTGCACCATTTGATACTGAAAAATAAAATGATATAAAATCAATAAATAATAACAAATTCAAATTCAGTGTAGCAACATTAACTCAGGAGCACAATATATAAAACACTTTAACCTACAAAACAAAAATCAAAGCAATTTACGTTATATTAATTTACGCAAGATACGTTGTCGCTGAAATAATTCCAGCGGCTTATCAGCGTGATTGAGGTGTAATGTCTTTAAGTGGCGCCTCAATTTATTTGGCTTCATGCTGTCCGCTGCCAGGATTTTAAGACATAGTAGACACACCGGTCTTTCCTTGTCTCCCACTGTAGTCACAGTGAAGCCAAGCGCTACATACGCTTCGTCATATTTCCTCATCTTAGCTTTCGGGTGACTTTCTTTCGTCTCATTATCTTCGTCTCTCTCTGCCTCTTTTCATCCCTGTTAATTTTTTTTCCAGGTTGTCTCGAGGGTTTGTTTACTGCACTTTATATCGCCTGTACTTTATATCGCCTGCTCGGTGCAAAAAAAAAGAAAAGAAAGAAAGAAAACATGTTCCCCGGGGTCACACCCGCCCTCCTCAGGGGGGCGCGCCCCACTATTTGAGAAGCACTGCCTTAACCCAACCGGTCAAGGCAAATGGGCACCCACCTACAGCTTGGGTCTGCCAGAGGTTTCCTCCAGTTAAAGGGGAGTTTTTCCTTGCGACCTTTACCAAGTGCTTGCTAATGGCCTAATTGTTGGATCTCTGTATGTACATCTTACAGAGTTTGAATGTCTGAATGTTGAGGAGCTCTACTGCTCCATCGTGGAAAGCACCTTAAGATGACTTCTGTTGTGATTTGCTGCTACACAAATAAAATTGAATTGAATGAGGATTTATCGGATGACTGAGAAAATAAATTTAAGCGGGGGAGGAAAACAGGTATAAAGGTGTGCAGAATGCCAGGAGACTTGGTGATGGAATGCGGAGTTGTATTAACAATACAGGGAAAGATTTAATGAACCACACTATAAAGATATGACAATGAGTTGTTTAGGTTTGGTTGAGGCAAGAGGTTACAGTTAGTAGCATGCAGTAACATGGCTTCATGCCAAGGAACTGTAGAATAGAAGTATGACAAGGTGGTGTAGGATATGTATGAGGATAGCAAGACAGTGGTCAGGTGTGGTCACACAATCCGTGCTGAGGGTAGGTGACAGATGAAAGAGAACCTGGATAGGTTGAGATTTGCACTGGAGAGTAGAGGAATGAGTGGAGCAAGACAGAGCACTGTACTGTACTGTAGTTCTCTATGACTGACCAGGTAGGACAGGATTTGAAATGAGCACATTAGAGCTACTATCGGAGCAAGGTAGTGTAGTTTGGAGAAAACTCCAGGGTGGCAAGACTAAGTTTGGTTACTTGCAGAGGAGAGATTGTGGATATATTGGACAGAGAATGTTGGGGATGAAGCTGCAGGGTAATAGAAAAAGAGGAAGACCACAGAGAATGTTCATGGAAGTAGGCTGGTCAGACATGAGGGTAGCTGGTGTTTCAGTTACTGATTCAAAGGACAGAAGTAGGTGGTAAATGATGATCTGTTATAGCGACCCCTAAAGGGAGCAGCCAAAAGAAGAAGAAACTCCCATAGTAATTCACTCAAGTGTCCACTGCTCTTTACATTAGACTTGGTGAAAAGATGACACCTGGTTACACTGTGAGATTTGCAAAGTATCACAGAATAAATATCTAAAATAAGTACAAAAAGTAAAATGACATAAATAATCCACTTACCTCAAATATTTCAAAACCATAAATGTCCAATACTCCAATATTCAGTTCCTGATTATCTTTCACCATGGCCTTGTTGATAGACTGAAATGAAGAAACATGATAAGTAAGAACAAATAGTGCTATTAGAGATAATAGATGTCTCCAGCACAAGAGAGAACGTACCTCTACAAGGTAGTCAAAAATACGTGCATGCAGGGCTTTGGAGAGCGCATCACGAGTGTAACAGGCTTGCTCCACATTCAGTGTAACATCGATTGATTCCACTGTACTACCCCACTTGCTATCCATCTTACGGCTGGTGATTTTCTCTCTGAGACGATGTTGGTCGATTCCAAGTAGAAAGGCAGGGAAGGCCAAAACTGAGAAACAGGTAGAAAAAAGATGGACGTCAAACCGGATGGGGAATATCATTATCAAGTAGATAAACCAGAAGAAATTATTATCAGAAGAAATTACTAATGGGGTAACACCCTGGAGTGAAATGAAAAGACAAGTGATCTGCGATCACATAATGTTACTTCAAATATTCATCAAACTGTTCGCAGTCATTTGGGGACTGGTATTTCTTTGTCTTGTGCCTTGAAGGATTTTATACCCAGCAGGAGCAGCTGTACCTCTCCCATAAAAATGTTCTTTCACCATGTTCTACTAATTCAATTTAATTCAATTCTATTCAATTTCATTTGTGTAGCACCAAATCATAAACTATCTTTAAATAAGTTAAATTCATCAACCTCTGGTGAAATTATTGCAATAAACCTTGTCTGTATGCACGGGTTTTATGTGAGCATGTTTTTTTGTTATAAATTTTGTGATGTTTATTGTTTTAAATGTACTGTAACTAAGCTGCTGGTGCCTTAGCCAAGTCTCCCTTGGAAAAGGAATCTCTGATGTCAATGGGGCCAACCTGGTTGAATAAAGGTTACAATAATGATAAAATCAGCCTAAATTGTTTTGCATTTCTGAAAATGTTTTCTGTTGTACAAGTCTGTGATGTAGAAAAACGTGGTGTTTTTGAGTGAGAAAAAAATGATTGAGAGTAATTATTGTTTAATATACATCCACAAACCTGGAACACGGCCTCTCAATGTGTTGAAAACTCCATAGATAATCTGGCCCAACCTGGCACACGTTATAAGTGCCCCTCCCTAACTTGTTGCGGTGACTCATTTCCCTTTAAAGGAAATGGCTCTCTGGCAACTAGACTGTGTCTGGGAATGCAACAGACCATAGAGAAGCTTCCCCATTTGGGACACTGGGGTGTGACTGACCATGTGCCTGCTGAACTCATATGGAAAATCTATCCTGTGCGATGGAGGGGCCTACAGGTATCTGGGCTGGAGGCTGTTACCTGAACACACACTTATCTAATTTCATCTCATATATCTATGAGCATGAGGATTTTTTTCCATAAAGCCAGCTATACTCAAAAGTTAAGTAATGTTAATTCAGAATGGAAGAATACAATATAAAAAGAATATAATTTTTGCATCATTTTCTAAATTGATACTGGATATATGGGCAGGGGAAAATACACTTGAATTTGTGCCTGCACTTGAATTCTGCACTAGCTATGTATACATTTATGATGATGAATTGCACGATAGCTATACATACACTGTGCTTTTATGATGATGACCAATAACTTTTGTGTGAGCTACATCTATCTGATATTCATTAGCATATCACTATCAGGCAGCAGGGATCTTAACTGTCATTACAACAATTCACATTGTGTAGCAACATTAAGGTGCTGAGATCTGGGGCAGTTTAAAGGGGCATAAAAGGGAAAGCAGCAGAACGCAGGTGTAGCCTCAGTTCATCATCTTTCGATCTGGCCTTGGTGAGGAAGTTGTTGGGGAGCAGAGGTTAAGAGGGCTGCCTCCGTAGCCTCGATAGCGTTAGCATATCCTCTGTAGCCTTGTACGTCCATAGCCTTGGACTAAATACAAAATACTACAAGCTGTATTTAGTTTAATGTAAATTTCCGTGCAAATCTGCTGTCTTTGTATTTGCTGCTTTAAGGACGTTTGACTTAAAATACCCAAAAATGAGATTGAATTGTATTGAGAGTGTGTTAAACCTGATGCCTGATGCCACTTTGACAATGTTTTAGTAAGGATCTTGAATGAAACAAGGGCAACACATAACAGAGGAGGTGAAAACAGGGAGAATAGGAGAGGCAAGGATATGAAGTGGCAGTTATGTTTGAACTGAACAAAATAAGGTTTTGCACAATGACATCGAGCAGCTTCAGGGTGCAGTGCTATGAAGAGGAAAAGGAGCCACGCAGGATCAGGAGCAAGTAACAGAGAAAAGCAAAAAAAAAAAAAGAGGGACAAGAATGTTAAGGGAGATGGACAGGGAGTATGGTAGGTTTCCAAATAATTCTAGCTCCTCATATGACCAGACACTCAGTAATGGCAGTTTTCCATATATCGCGATGCACAGTACAGGACTGGTGAATGTCCTGCAGTGTCCATATGTTGTTTCTGTTTGTCGTTTATATTTCACCTAAAAAATGTGTTTCACTAAACAATACTGTAAATATAACCCATGGCTTGTTCAATTTCTCTAAAATTGTTCCTATAGGTTGTCTGAAATAAAAGCTGAACTCTGGGCAGTTAAGTCCTTGAATAAACCACTATGCTTTTGACAGTGAAAAAAAAGGCTACATTTGACAT
The DNA here is from genome assembly GCA_900312935.1 of Carapus acus. Taxonomy (NCBI): domain Eukaryota; kingdom Metazoa; phylum Chordata; class Actinopteri; order Ophidiiformes; family Carapidae; genus Carapus; species Carapus acus. Next base: position 12,316 of record OMPJ01002351.1, read on the forward strand.
CATGGAACAAGTGAAGGTCCACCGGTAAGTGTGGTACTTACACTCCTCACTCTCCACAGCAGCATAGTTGCCCGCCTCCTTGAAATTGATATTTCCCAGGTGTAGCACACCAGCAACAATTTGCAGTACCAGAGAACGGTTCTCTTGAGATATGCCAATTACATTCATGGCATGCTGGAAAAGAATGGCAAAGGGATCATTTATAATTGAAAATCAGATCATGCAAAAGAAATTGATTGGAAAACAAAGAGTCTACCATGAAGAGCGTGTTTTGAGTGCAAGCGGATTCAGAAACTAAATGGACACAGAGGTCATACCATCGTCTCCTGAAAGTCATTTTTGTCATTTATGTCGTCCACTTTGTAGGACCCAGACTGGTTGAGGTAACTGTAGTAATCCAGGCTCGTGATGCCCAAACTCTTTTTCTGCTCTCCACTGGCTCCCTCTATCAGCTGTGAAGGACAAAAACCTTGAGAGAACTTTGATCCAGAGTATGTCAATATTTCCAAAAGAGCTTCACACTACATCTACTTTTGTCATCAATTCTTTATCAAAAAAAAAGTGGCTGTTGACCAAGGGTTTAAGTAATCGCAATTTTTGCGATGAATGGAACATTAGCTAGTGCAAAATGATATCACACAAATTCAGTATCACACTACTTATCTTCCTCTTTTGGTTGCTCCCCTCAGTAGTCATCACCTTCTTCTGTCCTTCCAATCGTCAACTGATACATCCACTGTCCTCATGTCCTCCTTAAGCATGATCCCTCCATGGGGTATTCCTCTTTTTCTCCTACCTGGCAGCTCTATCTCCAATATGCTCTCTTCAATGTATCCACTATCTCTCCCCTGCACAACCAAACCATCTCAATCTTCTCTAACTTTAGAGTCGTTCCATCTTAATTGTTCTTCAGTTGTGGTCACTTATAATTGTGTCAGACCTGTTTGCTCCCAAAGAAAGCCTCAGATTCTTCATCTCTGCCAACTGTCTCATAGAAAAACCCACAATCTCCTCTGTGTCTGAGACAGACCCACGATGTCTAAACCACACAGTGCATCATGGCAGGCGTCACTACAATCTTGTTAATTCTTTCAGTCTAACGGCTATTCACCTATCACAAAGCAGTCCTGACACAATGGTTGACATGACGTATTTTAAGTCTTCACGAATCACTATCTCTACTCCTCGCAATGTCAATATCCACATGCCTCACTCTCATTCAAATGCACTGCTACTTGCTCCTGTGGACTCTCCTGCATTCATTCTTTCATTCATATATTAATCAATGACCTCACGACAGGTAGGTAGAGGTTACGTCCAGCACAGCATGACATGCTCACATCTCTGTGTCAGGACAAACAAAAATACAATACAAACAATAATTAAACAAGTGCACACAGAGATTTCAGTGAGTGACCTAGCTCAAAGTCCATTCAGCAGTTGGGAAAAAGATGTTTTTAAACCTGACTGTTAAGTTGACAGTGAATTGTAGCGTCTTCCAGAGGGCATGGGTAAGAACAGAGGGTATGCAGGGTGAGAAGGGTCTGAGACGGTTTTCGTTGCTCTGTGACGCATCTGTGATTCAGTGTGTCAATTGAGGGGAGGGTGTGGCAAGTAATTTTTGATGATTTGTCAATTACACAATTTTTTTTACCTGAATGTGTGTCTGAATTTCTGCACCAGACTATTATTGATGAGGTGAGTATGCTTTGAATGATGGCTGAGTAAAACTGTGGGAGGGTGTTGTGTCTGATTTTTTTTAGCTGTCTGAGGTAAAACAATCACTTATTGGCTTTTTTATAAATTTGGTGTGAATGCTGTTTCCATTTGAGTAAATTGCTGATATGTATGCCTGGAAATTTGAAAGAGTCAATGATAGTGATGGGTACAGAGGTGATGGAGATGGGTGTCTTGTGGGTAGGTGAGCGTGAGAAGTCAACAATGAGTTCCTGTGTTTTTAATATGTTGAGCTGTAGGCTGTTGTTTTGGCACCAAGTGACTTCTTGGGTGACCTGTTCGAGGTAATGATGTTCATTATTGTTAATGATGAGTCCAATGAGTTGTGTCGTCTGCAGATTTGAGGATGGACACTGAGCTGTGGGTAGATGGGAGCCTGTCTCTGTAAAGTGAGACGAGCAAAGATAAGAAAACACAACCCTGGGGGGCATCTGTGCTGAGAGGTTTGGATGAGAGACTACCCATCCTGATTCTCTGTGTTCTCTCTGACAGGAGGTTATGGATCCAGTAGCATAGGGTTGTATCAATGTAAATGTCCATGAGTTTATTGAAGACGTTTACCGGGTTGATGGTATTGAAGGCAGAGCTGAAATCAATGAATCAATGGGCGTGGGTGTTCCATGTGACAGTAAATCCTATGGAGAGCCAAGATGACACCATCTTTAACAGATCTATTAGCCCGATGTGCAAAGTGGCGGTAGTCCATGACGGGTGAATGAGATCTTTCAGGTGAGAGAGTATGATGTGTTCAAAAGATTTCATAACAATGGATGTGAAACAAATTGGTCTGTCATCATTAAAGGCAGGACATTTTATTGATTTTTGGTATAGGGATGAAAGTGGAGTCCTTGAAGCATTTGGGAACTGTACACTGACTGAGGTACCTGATTGGGGCAAGTTGAGCTGCGCAACATTTCAGGACTGCTGGGCAGACACCATCAGGCCCAATTGCTCTGTTCTTTTTGTCTTTATTAAAAGAGGCTCTCACCTCATCATCTTGAATATAAGATTGAGGTGTTGGAGGTGGTATTGGAAGGGGAAATGGAAGTAGAAAGGGTGTCAAATCTTGTACAAAAAACATTCAAAGTGTCTGGGAGGTTATTGTCAATGTGTGATGAGGGGCTGGTCTTTTGTTGTAATTGGTCATGTTTTTTTAATTTTAGCCAAATGTTTTTGTGTTGTTTGATGCTACAGTATTTGCTGTTGTAGTGTGTGTGACAATTTAGATTTGGTTCTTTTAATTGCAACTCTGAGTTTGTATTTTGCAGAGTGCTACCGTTGTTTATTTCCATCTATAAATGCAGTGTTCATTTTCTTGCAGAGGAGTTGAATGTCCTTAGTCTATCATGGCTTGTTATTACTGTGTTTTTTTTACCGTAGGTAAAACTCCATTCAGGCATACAACCTGTGGCCCAACCTGTGAACAATACGCACTTTCAACAGTCAGTGTTACCCGTTCTATCTCTACCCTCAACCTCAAAAGCCTGTCTGTGACTCTCCCAAAGTACTGTATTCATTAAGTGTACCTGCAAAATGAATTCCTCTCCATTACTCTTTCTATCTACAGCATAGAACAATTGCACTCTCCTCCAAAGGCCCTGGCCTTGCTACTTGTCCACCTGGTCAAGATGGTATATCTACCATCTTTCTCTCCATCATTTCATCTGGCTCTCTCCCTTTGCCAGTTATTGTCCCTGCATTTAGCATCCCTCCACTCAGTTCCAAACTCTTAGCAATACTTTTCTTTGCTGTCGCTGCCTCCAATATCACAAACCTCCTCTCCACCTTTATCTTTGGCAAACAGTAGCGTAACCTACAGTGGTATGAAAATGTTTGGGCACCCCTGATCATTTTCAAGATTTTCCTTTATAATTCATTGGTTGTTCGGATCAGCAATTTCAAAAAAATATATCATATAGCAGACAAACACAGTGATATTTGAGAAGTGAAATGACGTTTATAGCATTTACAGAAAGTGTGCAATAATTACTTAAACAAAAGTAGGCAGGTGCATAAATTTGGGCACCCTTGTTGTTTTATTGATTTGAATACCTTTAGCACTAATTATTGGAACACAAGATTTTTTGGTAAGCCCATTGACCCTTGACCTACATACAAAGGTGAAGCCAATCATGAGAAAGCGTATTTAAGGTGGCCACTTGCAAGTTGTTCTCCTCTTTGCATCTTCTCTGAAGAGCGGCAACATGGGAGCCTCAAAACAACTGACAAATGACCCGAAAACAAAGATTTTTCAACGTCATGGTTTAGGGGAAGGATACAAAAAGCTAGCTCAGAGATTTCAGCTGTTAGTTTCCACTGTGAGGAACATAGTGTGGAAATGGAAGACCACAGGCACAGTTCTAGTTAAGGCCCGGAGTGGCAGGCTAAGAAAAATCTCAGATAAGCAGAGGCGAAGGACGGTGACAACAGTCAAACTCAACCCACAGAACAACTCCAAAGACCTACAACATGATCTTGCTGCAGATGGTGTCACTGTGCATCGTTCAACTATTAGGCGCACTTTGCACAAGGAGATGCTGTATGGGAGGGTAATGCGGCAGAAGCCTTTTCTGCGCACATGCCCCAAACAGAGTCGCTTGAGGTATGCTAAAGCACATTTGGACAAGCCAGCTTCATTTTGGAATAGGGTACTGTGGACTGAAGAAACTAAAATTGAGTTATTTGGACATAACAAGGGGCGGTATGAATGGCGGAAGAGGAACACAGCATTCCAAGACAAACAATTGCTACCCACAGTAAAATTTGGTGGTGGTTCCATCATGCTGTGGGGCTGTGTGGCCAGTGCAGGTACTGGCAATCTTGTTAAAGTTGAAGGTCGCATGGATTCCAGTCAGTATCATCAGATTCTTGCGAATAATGTTCAAGAATCAGTGACAAAGTTGGAGTTGCGCAGGGGCTGGATACTTCAACAAGGCTACGACCCTAAACACTGCTCAAATTCTACTGAGGCATTCATGCAGAGGAACAAGTACAATGTTCTGGAATGGCCATCTCAGTCCCCAGACCTGAATATTATTGAAAATCTGTGGTGTGATTTAAAGCGGGCTGTCCATGCTCGGAAACCATCAAACCTGACTGAACTGGAAATGTTTTGTAAAGAAGAATGATCAAAAATACCTTCTTCCAGAATCCAGACCCTCATTAGAAGCTTTAGGAAGTGTTTAGAGGCTGTTATTTTTGCAAAAGGAGGATCTACTAAATATTGATGTAA
>OMPJ01002357.1:3333-14717 GCA_900312935.1 Carapus acus
GCGGGGGGGAAGACATACAGTTCATGGTTTGTTTGGAGTACGACGTGCAGCACCTACACTCCCCACCAAAAGCAGGAACCCAGAATTAATCAACCAACTCAACCTTGAGCCAATGTTTCTGACACGTAGTGGTGATTATTTGTCAATCATGGGATCTCGGAAGGGAATGGGAATCATAAAACTTGAGTTATTGACTTAGACTTAGGCTTTATTTGTCATTGCTACGAAGAGCAAGTTCTACGAACAACGATATTGCGTATAACCCTGCCCAAGGTGCATGTCTGTAATAGGAAGACATACTCGTGTGAAGTAACAAGGCCTCAAAGAGACAATTTAAGAATGACATGAAATGACATCAGCTATTCACTTAGGTGGGGTACACCTCCCGCCTAAGCTGTTTTGATGTTCAACTATGGCGCTATGGCAAGTTTGGGCATTTGGGACAGTCCCCCTTCTCCTACACTGCCCTCGCAATGTACTGCTCCCCGCTCACATTGTCACTGGACTTGCAAAACGTTTTTTTTTGAGGTTACTGGTTGTCAACCTCAGGCTACAGCCTCAGCTCACAACTGTAAATAGGTGGTTGGAGTCGCTCCTAATCATGCTGAGCTGTTATGCTGAGCTGGCATCCAACCTTTGCATAGCTGTCAGAGTTCTACTGATGATAACAGGTCTGATGACAGAGTTGTAGAGGGCAAAGACGGCAGAGAAAAGGAGAGGAGCGTCATTATTTTCCTTTAGGATTTGGGAAGGCTAGAGGACAGCCAGGTCCCGTTGTTTGACGACTCTGCCTATTACTCTGCAGACGCACATACTGTGATCTGCTGGTCAGGTAGTCAGATATATACAACATGATGTGGGGATCAGCATGCATTGAATCTGCTTTTCACCTTGTGGAGGCAGACTGTTGGCCGTAAATGCAGAGGTGAAATAGAGAAGTGAAACATTGTTGCTCATCGTTAACTTTGCTTGCTGACCTGGCCATGTGGGCGTAGACACTGTTGACCAGGTGGGTGGTGGTAAGGTGGGGTCCCACTGTCTGTAGTGATTGGAGTGTCTGGGATGTGTTGTGGACAAAAGTTGGTTTGGTAAGGGTTGTCAAGTAAGTGGTTGTTTCAGACCGATATTACGTGTCACACGTGTGGTGTGCTGTGTCAAATCTTAAACAGATTTAGTTTATGTAGCTGATTCACATGGCCCTCAAATGCACATTCTTGGTCGGCTGAAAGCAATGTAGACTCTCTTTCACTCCAAACGCCACTGAGGTTTCCCAGTGGGGATTTTAAATAGAATTCATTCATTCATTCATTCATTCATTCATTCATTCATTTATGAAGGACTGCACAACAAGTCAGCAGAATTTGCTTTTGGTACAGCAGGGGCATATAATACTGTGTAGCATCAAATAACAACAACAGCAATCAAATTTGACATTTAACAAACAACACAACAACACCCCAGACATTGACATATAGACTATTTATTTATCATAGACAGGGTTTGGAGATTAGTGGAGTTCCGTAACCTAATGGATGTGGGAAAGAAGCAGTTTTTGAAAGGAATTTGAAAAATTTTGGTTATCATTAAATTTCACCACAGTGCCTCTTTTCAGAAGTGGCATTCAGATGTTCTCATTGTTTTTCAGGGGTTCCACTATCCCATATTCATGACACTAGTTCATCTTTCCATCATCATCTGCCTGTCAGCCCTGTCACGCCAGGTCATGCAATGCTGGACAGGGAAGCCCCGCGTCCTGCTGAGCTGGAGAGACTACCTCTGGAAGGTTGTGCCCACAGGTGGGTTTGCATTGCGAGCTGACTGTTCCCCAAACAGGTGGAGACGGGCCTACCTGCCTGCCTGCCAACCTTATCTCAGTGGCTTGGTTAGGAACAGACTGACCGAAGTCCACAGAGAGAGGGATGAATTGCATCACATACAAGGGAATAGTTAAGACTGCTTTGCTTTCAAGTTGTCAGGATATAATAGATGTATAAAATGTAAATTTTATGTTGATTTTAAACACTGCTTTGTATGCTCATCCAGATTTCCATGAAATTGCAAAATGTAGTTGTTCTCCGTGTGTACCTCCCCCTCCACAAGTCATAGCATCAAAGACATCTCGAATATAGCTGAAGTTGTGTGAGCCACGCTCTTTATTGTTGTCAATGCTATTGAAAGAATGTAGTCTGTCACCTCACACCTGAATTCTTTCTTCACCACCCAGCTGTGACAACAGCCCTGGACATTGGGCTTTCCAACTGGAGCTTCCTTTTCATCACAATCAGTTTGTAAGTCTCTGAAAATTTGACACACAATCACCAATGCTGTAATCTTTGCCAGTGAATTGTTTCAGCTTTGGGTAATTGGAATTTTTTTGACTCGACTCCAAAGGTACACCATGACCAAATCTACAGCAGTGGTCTTTATTCTCTTTTTCTCCTTGCTCTTTAAACTAGAACAGCCGGTGAGTTGTTGCATGTCTTTAAAAAACTCTTTGTTTTCAAAACAGATCTTTTTTCAAAAATCTCAAAATGAATAATAATAATCGCATGTTCAAAGATGGGAGACAGATGTGTCAAAGTAGATCAGTGATGCAGTCAGTAACAGGAAAACCTGGGCAAATTATACCTCAGCAGATGAGTTTAAGTACGATATTTTCCTCACACTGATTATTCCTCCATATTCATATTTGATTCAACATTCAAAAATGTTCTATGTGGTCACATGCTCAATGGATGCACAGCTACACAAAAGTAGCAGTATTCATGGAAATGTGCAGTTTTCACTCTGTAACTGTGCAAATGGGAAAAAGTATCAACAAAAATGTCTTTGAGTAAAGGCGGTGGGTAGAACAGTGCATAAGAGGGAACATGACTTTATCTTTTAGTACTATGGTACATTTGCCTCTCCCCGTTGTCTTACTGTCTCTCTGCTGTTTTACTTATTACCCTCTGTCTCCGAACCAGAATCCATTCCTGATCCTGGTGGTCCTGCTAATCTCCAGTGGTCTGTTCATGTTTACATTCGAGTCCACGCAGTTCAACCTAAAGGGCTTCATCTTGGTACTAGTGGCATCATTCTTAGGAGGGATCCGCTGGACTCTCACTCAGGTTCTTCTGCAGAAAGCAGAGTTGGGTGAGTGTGTAATCACTGATAAACAAATTTTACTCTTGATGTTGATTCTATAATGTGCGATCAATGCTCTACACAAGCCCTAATGAACTCGTGGCCTGTAGACCAGAATGGGCCCGCCTGAAATTTTCAGTGGTCTGCAAGAGATGAATGTGAAAAAGACTGGCACGAACCTGAGCGCACGCCCCCCAACCCTTACGGACCCGCGCAATTCTTTGATAAAATAATCGTTGCGGTCCACAAACCGTCAGTGATTTTCATATTTTACCCACTTGATATTGAACTCGAATAGCTCTTACACCATGGCTACCACTAGGTCGATCATGTTGAGGGACGTGTGGGTCGATCGCCAACTCCCCGCTCCAAATCAAAGCCTTTCTATCAACTGATGTACAATGAAGCAAGACAGCATTGATTGGTGGTGTGTAGAATGACCTTAGTCTCTAAAAAGAGGAAACAAGTGAAGGCAGAGCAAATGATGAATTGGTGGAAACTTTTGGTAATCATGACTACAATCTAGATGTTTGGGAGAGTACAGCTCAATTGGAGATGAAAGTTGTTGAAAGGTGAAAGACAGCAAGAGGATGCTCAGAGGATAGAAAAAACACTTTGAAGACCTAATGAATATTGAGAATGAGAAGGACAGATGGAGGAAAAGTTTTAGAGCAGGGAGTGCAGGAAATTAGTCAGATGAAAGTAAGGGAAGCACTGAAAAGGATGGAGGTTGTAAAGGTGACATACCTGTGTAAGTATAGAGATGCATGGCTAAGAGGGTAGTTGAATTTCTAACCACATGAGGATGAACAGGTTCTCTTTGGGAGTAACCAAATTAGACAGAATTTAAAATGATACCATCAGAGGATCAGCTAAGGTGGAGTGATTTGAGGATAAGAACAGGGAGGCAACATTGAGATGGTTTGATTATGTGCAGAGGAGAGATAGTGGATGTATTGGTCAGAGGATGTTGGAGATGCAACTGTCAGGTAGGAGGAAAGAGGAGGACCACAGAGAAGGTTCATGTATGTAGTAGACGTGGAGAGAGTGGGTGTTTCACTTGATGATAGGAAGGACAGAGGTAGATGTAAAGCATGATCCGCTGTGGCGACCCCTGACGGCGCCGGTAGCTGAAAAATGCAAAAGAAAATTTACACATATACAGGGGGTCCCCAACTAATGTTGCAGTTTCGTTCCCATGACACGATCGAAACCGAATTTCGACGGATTTGGCACTCACTGTTTTAACTTCAGACAAGCGTACGAGCAATGCCGGTTTCACTTTTAGCTCTTTCTTAACGCTTCATGCTGTCCACTTTAGTTTAGCAAGTCGTAACTGAAGGTGATGCTGCCTTCCTCGGCTACTGACGTTCCTGACGTCTCTGCACGAGTAGTACCTGTTGTATAGGTATCTACCGTCATTTTAACATTTCTCACTGACATTTAGATGTTATATTTATATACATATTACTTATTTCATTCTAATTTTCAGCTACGTTATCTGTTTATAATCATTTATGTTTAATTTGCTTCTTTTCGTAATTTTACAAGTTCTCATTAATATTTTCAACACCAGCAATGTAACCACAAAAATGACGTGGGGCAGGAATGATGTAACCCGCGAACTCCCTGCATACACATTACACAAACACACAAACAAACACAAAGTGCGCGCGCGCATGCGTGCGTGTGGAGGATGTAGTTGTCCTCAGTGGAAGAATTCATTCGACATTATAATCCTCCGCAGGTCTTCAGAATCCAATCGATGCCATGTACCACTTACAACCTGCCATGTTTCTTGGCCTTTTTCCCCTTTTCCTATTTAATGAAGGTAAGGAACTCAGTGCACCAAATACCTACATTATATGTAATTGCCTCACTGCAAAATGTGTCTACAATGTGAAAAGAATCAAGTTTTACAGTCTTTGTATCGTCTTAACTTCCTTCAATCTGTCTGTCCCCAGGGCTGAGCCTGAGCACCTCAGAAAAGCTGTTTCGGGTGACAGAGTTGTCCCCTTTTCTATATTCTCTTTTCACACTGAGTATTGGTGGCTGTCTGGCCTTTGGTCTTGGATTTTCTGAATTCCTGCTGGTTTCCCGGACCTCCAGCCTGACTTTGTCCATAGCTGCAATCTTCAAGGTAGTATTTAGTTCCATCCACACGATGCATTGTAAAATAACAAATTCTGGATATTTTCCAGTAAACCTACCATATTCTCTTCCTTTCTTGCAGGAAATTTGCACCTTGCTTTTGGCAGCACGTTTAATGGGCGACCAAATGAGGGCTCTAAACTGGCTAGGTTTTGCTGTTTGTCTGTGCGGCATTTCATTGCATGTGGGACTCAAGGCTTATTACTCAAAAAGTAGGTGTTAATGTGTCATTTATTCTTAAATCTTTATTTGAATTCTTAACAATTAGTTTTTTGTAATTTTCTCTCCTTTGTCCTCCATTTGCAAATGTTACAAAAGATTCTAAATCATTGCGCAACAATCAAGTACAGTATCTGCTGTCAGATATGCTTGATGATATGGAAGAGGACTAGAGCAAACGTATAAATTTTTGTCATAAAAAGCCCAAAATGAGTTTTTGATTCTGTCTTTTCAGCCAAGGGACCATCTTTGAGACAACTCAACAATAAAGGCCCACAACTTGTGTTGCCATTACTGGGGAGTGGTGAGGATGATGAAGATTCAGCTGTTGATGAATATGTCGATGATGATGAAGAACATGAGATCACGCTGCACTGACATTAACATGATCCAGAGCATTTGGTCAGAGTTACCACACATTTTCTTCACAGTGACTGTTTTGTCATTGTGCACCACTGTTGGAGTACATGGAAACGTCATTATTGGTCTTTCACCATCCTAAGTGAAGGATGATGACAAATTCCTCATGAATTGAGGGCTGCAAGGAGAATCCTACGAGTAATAAGCTGCTGAAGGAGTGCTGTCTACACAGTGTTAGCTTCTCTATCTATTAGGGATGTCAGAGTCAATCATAGATGTTAGTCTAATCTTGAAATATGTCCTCAGTCAGGGGCTGAAAATTGAATGGATTGAATTGGAACAAATTACTTTGTTGATGTGGAGGTGGGATCTACCCTTGAAGTCATATTTCAGAATACCATCAAAATTAGTTACAGCAAAATGGACAGGATTGTTGCTTGGAAAAGTTGGTGAGTCATACTTCATTTCAAATAAAAATTCACATCCTAAATTCATGAGAAGCAAAAAGTGCAACATGCCAGCGCTCTGTCAAATCAAAGAAAATTGGACCTGAATGTCTGACTTGAAGCAATATTACAAACACATCATTTGCACACTTATGGTGCCAGTAAATGGTAGTGTATCCCAATTAGGCGTATCGTCATTATGGGATTTATTCACCAGTACCCGGTGTACATTATTTAGTGTGAGAATATGACCAGACAGAAGCAACACAGTTTGAGCTGTGTTTATGCAAAGAGGGAGAAATGTTTTTCTTGAGAGAAGAGGAAAGATTTCATAAAAGCAATGCACCCTCAATTTTTGAGACTACACGTATTGCATTCATGGTTTGTGTACAGAACACTACCAAAAAAAAAAAAAAAGTTGGAATCCAGTATTATCAGGAATCAAAGATGAAAAAACAACATTCAAGAAGGCATTAACCGATACCTCTCAATAAACATGGCTTTGAGGATAGCTTGTCCATTACTGTAATGATGGTCAGAGGGTGGAGCAGCACTTTGTTTTCCTCACCTATGAATGTCTTTTGGTTTGTTCTGAAATAACTCTAGATTTTGTCAATCCACCATATGGCTTTGGGCAATTTTTTGCTTCACTGCAGCTTTTTTTTTTTTAAGGTTTGGGACCAATCTGAGTAGAAGTTAAATACTCCACGGTTTCATAACGTTGAGACACAAAATTACCTTAATGTGCCTTATGCACAGCATACAACTTACCAATGTCAGTTATCATGTTAACATGTCTTGGAAAGCAATTTTTCTCACAGCAGATTAATTGAATGATTATTTATTTGCTTCGATTAAAGTCTTTTGAACATTGTGGCGCGTGCACTTTAAATCCCCATCAGTTTTCCAAAACGTGAAACATTCCAGTAAATAAACTGAAATATCTCAATTGAAGCATGCAGTCTGTCAGGCATGAACTAGATGTACGAGTATGTGAACTGATTTCAACAGATTTCAACACGCTGTGCAATTCAGCTCCCCCCTCAGTCAAATTGGATTTAGGCAAACTCAGCTACTAAATTAGCCAATGAAGACTTGAAAGGTTCCCGGCTAACAGATGCCAATTTTTTATAATAAAGTTTGCTGTTAACGTCATTACACATATTACCTCAGATAGCAGGGGCCAAGGGCAGATTAGAACTGAGACTGGAAGAGGCTCTGTGTTTGGAGGGTGAATAGTCGTGATTGACTCCTGATGCCTGTTATTTGTTCACATTTGCCATGTAATCCTCGATGACAGCCAATCCACACATTTAAATCCAACTGGGGTCGCAATGGTTTTGATGAGACCAGAAAAAATAGATTAAAGCAGTAAATCTCCCGGGCTTGTTCAGTATTGATCGTCCTGATTCCATCATATTATCTTGGCTTGCAGGCTGCTCGGCCTAATTTAGACCAATTTCAATTCCTGCGGCCGAAAGTATAGTTAATGTTCCCATACTGTGAATTAGAGGCGATAATTGCACGGAACAATGAGTGCATGCATTGATTAAGTTATTTCCATTCACAATTTTTAAGGTGGCAGTGGACCATCCTCCCAGATGCGACGTGCCTGCTCCGACTTATTCTCAAACCCGAGTGTAGTTTCTCTGTGGAGTGTCACGCCCATGTCGGGCCGGCGGGAGGTGCTTTGTCTACGCCAAGTCTCAGGTTTCTCCCCGTCAGTCTTCAGATAGAGACCTAATTGGGGGAGCTGCTTCACTGTGTAGCGGAGCTTGAGCAGTGTTGTCATCTCCACCTCTGGAACTCCCGCGGAAGAATAACCTGGACGCAGCAGTCCGCCGGGTACGGACGTGACGCGCCGTCTCCCACGCACCGAGTAGGGCCGGTCATTCTGGTGTATGAGGCCATTGAGGGGAAGCGGAGAGCGGGAGAGGCTCGGCTGGACTCCCATTGGCTCCTGTAACTGCAGGACAACAGGCATTTTCGACGCGAATGACTCACCTGTGACCGCAGCACTCCCTCGACGCAGGTTTGATCAATGCGCCTGCTATGATTCAGTGGAAATACCATTTAAACTCGCATGGACACGCCGACACCTTTATACACATTCACCCCCCATTTTTCAGACGATTCAAAAGAGGCAAGTGTAGTTTCTTAAACACTAGATTACATTTATGGTTCTGTGGTTTGCTCGTGACAACTCGGACTAGGGTGAAACATCATCTTTCAGTGAATTTACCCCACTCTACTCTCTTGCAAGTGTTCTTCACCCAACCTTGTCCCTACCGGCATTACACAGTTATTCAGAAATAAAAACAGATAAACGATTTATCAATTATTCCCGCAGTGTAGGTAAAACGCTGACAGTTATACCCCTTCCTCTTGCACAAAACGTACTCAGTCACGTGCATATATCCTCTGTTTTATTATTGCCACTACCTTGACAGTAATTCTATTGCAATCAAAAGTAACCAATTCAGTTAAGATTTTAGTGGCCACAAGTTCTTTTTTACTGGTCAGGTCATTGCATGGCTAGGTGAACCATCTGCAAGTAACATCCACCGCTTGGAAATTTAGACATTATTGCTATCTGTAAGTGTTCACATCACTCAAAGGCACTTGTAGCTTTACACACAAAGCCACATGTGTCTAGAATAATGTTTTTCCATTGTAAAACATCTCATCCCAGTTAGCCTTTGGGCGGCTCTCTCTTTCATGTTTGTAGCTGTAACCTGAATAAATAAAGGGATAGTGTTGAAAATCAATCAACTTTTGTTGCTGTACGCATGCTTGTCTCTGTTTGAAGTGTACACCAGGTTAGATTCAACTTAACTTTGATTCCATATAACACGATTGCAATCAAATGTACCTAACATTTTCTTAAGGACTGTTCAGCAGTTATGAATAGGAGGCTAAATTTAACAGCTGTAGTGATAGTAGTGACATAGCAATTACTCCGCATTTGCTCGGAGGCGATGGAAAAAAAGAGGAAACAATGTCGCCTCTACATACATCTACATTACATAACCACTCTCATCTTTCCTGTGCGCCTACAGGCCCACTGGAATGTATTGCATATCGCTCAAGTATAAATCTAAATCTTGCAACAAATGGGCAAGCAGACACAAGTGAGGCATGATAATCAAATGCAATTGGATCCACTTATGGAACCATTTCGCATGTTACATACTGTACATGTGAGGTGTATGTTAAGTGATTTGTCGGAAAGCAGACATCTGTGTTGAATCTGTGTGATGAATAACTGTTACAAATTTGAATATCAATCATCAATCAATGTCACTAATGTTTTTTTGAAGCCTGATGACCTCCATTCCCCTGATTGGGACAATAGTAGGATGTTTTAATGGCTGTAAATCGCGCATTGTGTTGCTCATGTGTACACTGTTGTATGACCACGCAGCCACCGCAGCTATTCGCAGCTCTGTCTAGCTTGTTGTGTTGTTTAACAATGTCCGTATTCACAAGGGCAAATGTCAGTGTAACAGCCCACACACAGTTTTGACCATGCTTTTCCAAAATGATAGAATTCTTTACAAAATGTCATTTCTTTCTTTCTTTTTTGTTTTGTTTTGTTTTTCTGACAGACAAATGTAGCTGTATTACAACCACATGTTAGTGGGTGATTGCACCTCCTTGGAATAGGATTATTAGAGTTGGAAGTCCTCAGGCATCATGTGAGATTTTGTTTCTCTTTTGAGAAATTACTATATGTGTACTCAGAAAACATTCCTTGTTTTTTAGCACCATCCTGTTTATTCTATGAACAGCTCACCTAAGTATGACCATTACGATAGAGCATATTGCCTCAGAGGAAGAGTTGTCTCTTTAAAAAAAGGAAGAAGAATGAGCTATGAATCAAGGAACAAGAAATGGACACCAAAAGGGATGTGAATACAGCATCCAGGATTTCTGTCTGTGGTTCTCCCCTCAGACTTAGGCGTGTTAGCTTTACGGTCCCTTAAAATGGTGTGAAGTGTGACTTTTAATATTACAGCCCTGTGTGTGTGTCTGTCATTACCTCTGTGAACTTTGTGGCTCTGTAATGGAGACAAGTCGTGAAGCACCTGTGCTCTCCGTCAACTCTAAAACTGTTCCCATGGGAAAATGTAACATTGTCAAGGCAGTGTGCGGAAAAAGTCACGCCAGCTTAGACCACGTTTGTTTATGCAAATAAATTTACCATAACCCAGCTAATGCTACAATTTTTTCAATATGTAACTCTGGCAATTTTGTTGTTTTTCAGGACTTCTGGCTCCACTTTCCATGTCTCCAACCCTCATCTCTTCAGTATCACCACCATCTTCATCTTTCTTGCTAATGTTGCATATCCTGCTCAGTTTCCTTCTGTTGCTGGCCTCAGTTGTCCATGGCCAAGGTACAGTGTGAGACTATTTCATGAATAATGACAGGGCTGACAACACCGTCCACCTATCTACCCAATCACTTGCGCCTTGAGAGAACTTCTGTTATGATTTGGCGCTTATCTCATTACAACATAATAAGTATGCTCTGAACTCTGGTAAAAATATAATTTTGAATTTTTAATATTGATCGCTTTCAAACAGAAAAGTGATTTACAAATTATCTCTTATTGACTACAAGCATTGTTGGTGCTGTCCCTGTTTTTGTCTTAGTTAACAATTTCAGAGCATGAGGTATCATTAGGAAAGCTGTTTCTTTTCGTTTCTTAAGTATAAATTATGGTAGACCCCATTTACTTAAAGCAATAAGCCACTCAGCCACTCTGACTTCCTAACTGCTCATTTTAAGTGCTTCCAAATTACTCTGTAGTGCAGTCCCAGAACAGATAATTGTCTCCATAGCGAACTATGTTGCCACAGGCAGCTGCCCTCAGGCCACAAATCAGGGAGCACTGGTGCTGCCTGTTGTGTGTGCGTGTGCGTGTGCGTGTTTACGTGTAAGTGTACGTGTGTTTACGTGTAAGTGTACGTGTGTGTGTGAGCGTGTATGTTTGTGTGTGTGTGTGTGTGTGTGTGTGTGTGTGTGTGTGTGTGTGTGTGTGTGTGTGTGTGTGTGTATGCGCGCGCGCGCTCTCCT
>OMPJ01002370.1:3408-21859 GCA_900312935.1 Carapus acus
GCAGCCCCCCCCGCCGCTGCCTGCTGGAGGGCTACGACACCAAGAACACCAGGCAGGACAACTCCATCCTCAAGGTACAGAGAAAGATGGCAATGTAGGCCACCCACTCTGATCTCCGATCGTAGACGAATCACCGGGAAACGCCCGATATTTAGGAGAGCCATAGCAGAAGGCTGGACGTGTGAAATGAGCAGCGTCCCCGTCTGCCATCTGACAGTGCTAGGCGTGTTTCAGCCTGCATGCTTGAATGAATGATGTACAGAAAGACCGGTTCCCACGAGAATCTACCAACATTGCTGTGTGTGTGTGTGTGTGTTTGTGTGTGTGTCTGTCTGTGTGTGTGTCTGTGTGTCTGTGTGTCTGTCTGTCTGTCTGTCTGTCTGTCTGTCTGTCTGTCTGCCTGTGTCTGTGTCTGTGTCTGTGTGTGGTGACACCGCTATCTTCCTCTCCTTCACAGGTCATTATCACCACACAGCTCATGTCTGGAGATCCGTGTTTCAAAACGTGAGTCAACTTTCAAAACTATTCATACATGCGTGAAGTAGTTTTAGTTTTCTTGTAGCTTACATCTCAACACTGTCTCTGCTGCATCCTGCAGGTATTCAGCTGTGTGTGTGCGCGCGCGCGCACAGTCTTCTTTCACACTCAACCGCAGAGAGAAGTGTTGCGATCACATCCTGTGTGCAAACTGAAAACCCATTTTGAGGTCCCATCAGTTTGTTCACTCGTTTGCTCGTTCATTCATTAGCAAGTTACATGATGGAATTAAGAATAATTTCCTCGAGTCACAAATAAGATCCGCTGATGCAACTTAGACCCGGCTGGGATATGGTGTGAACAAATAGCTGCTTTTGTGCAGTGATCTAATTGATGGGGTCAGAGCAGGAAAACAAAATGAAAGAAGGCGATTATTCCAACCATTGGTCCGATCAAAGGAGGGATGCGTGAGCGTCTGTTTATGTCCTGCGACCGCAGAAATGGTTGCGTTTCCTTCTAGCTGCATTAGCGGCAAGATACGATTATATCTCCTTGTCTGCCGGACCATTTAGCAGTGATTCTTTCACAGATGCGCTGACTCAGCACTCCTGCCGCGACAGCTTTGAGGCAGCCTGCATTTCTGCCTCGGTATCAGTGATTTATAAATGCCTCGCCCTGTCGGCAATCTCCGGCCTGGCCCTCAAACCAAACAACGTAGACCTGACTCCCACTCAGCTGAGCCATGCCGGGTGCAGGCGGTCCAGACCCGTCGGCTTTGCCGTCGAGTCATGTGACCACTTTCCCTGGCTTCCTGTGAAATGCGGTCCTGAATGCGATCAGACGGGATCCGGCTGCCTGGGAAACTTCTGTGGCATGAGGCACACGAGAGTCACTTCCTCCCACACACTCTTACTCACCATGAGTGGCGGAGAGGCCCGGGATGACGCTGCCTCACCTCTCGCCACCTGCCTGCATTCGTCATAGTGTCGCTGCTCATACAGGTGCACGGCTTTGTCATTCTGGCAAATGACCAGATATTCTGACAATCAACTGGAATTCCTCCACCAGTCCCACCAGAGCTGGAGTGAAAGCTTTAGATTGATGTTGTGTTCCCTCCCGTCTCACTCTCCATTAGCAATGCAAACGCCAAGCTAGTGGGTTCATTTGAGTCAGATTTTGAGGGAGTTTGGCACAAAACAGACCGTCTTGGCGTGTTCAGTAATCTTAATGAGGACCAGGTCCAAATTTTGCTGTGGCGGGTTCAGGGTTCTCCATAAATCTGAGGAGTTGGTGCCCTCTGCTGACGGTCAAAAGGCCCAAACTGGCGTTGTGGAAAGATTTCCTGTAGGTGAACAACAACACGCTGACCTGTATTTCATCATACGGGGATCACGTCAGGCTGCGATGAAGATTTCTGTGATTGTTTCTTCTCAGATTATCATTTTATAACCAAATCAGATTTTGCCTGTATAACCCATCTCATAGTCAGATTATCCCCATATATCCATTGTTGAAAATCAGTTTTCCCCCCATATAACCATAATAATAATAAACCATTTTATACTCTGATTTCCACGCCCTCTGTAGCGCATGGGTTGACAAGGACCTCTGTCTCTCTTTGCAGTCCTCCATCCACAGCCATGACGGTGGGAATCCCTCACACAGAGGCCGAGTGTCTCCTGGAGGACAGGAGAGGAGGAGATGTGCACGTGCCCCACATGTCCCACCTGTCCCCGCTGTCTTCTGGTGTGTACACGCTACCCCCAAAATGCTTTTTCCTCCCTTACTGCCCTCTTAACAATGTCCCTGCCACACAGACACCCTGGGAAAGTCTCCATCCGTCCCCGAGGAGCTGGTCACTGGTCATTCCAGAACATCCAGTTATGCCAGTCAGCAGTCAAAGATCTCAGGTAGCACAAAGGAGAGACAATGCCGAGTATTCACTATTCACAGCATCATAAACACTCCCTTCAGGCAGCGTATGCGTGCGTGTCTGTGTGTGCTCCTCACAGGTTACAGCACAAATCACTCTCGCTGCTCCAGCCTCACAGAACTGAGCCACCGTAGGAACCCGTCCACAGATTCGGCCTCTACAGGTATCGGCAGCATCCTAGAGCCAAGCGAGCACCCGTGTGAGCGAGGAGAGAGGGAGAGCAGAGTGACTCCGCCTGTCTCTGCCGCCTGTGTGCACGCGCCCGAACGCCCTTCCACACCGGCCAAGGTTACACGGTAACAAAACACCTGCAGAACACTGGAGAATCCATCTGGACGAGAGGTTGTTGCAGTCCTGTGAAGGTGTTTGTTCCTACTGTATGTCAGACACCCGGTGAAGCAGAACTCGATGGAGAACCAGCTGAAGAGAGTCGACGCTACCAGGGTGGATGCAGACGATGTCATTGATAAGATCCTGCAGAGCCAAGACTTCAGCCATGGCCTCCTGGACTCTAGCACAGAAGGTCTGTGTGTGATTGTGCGCGCACGGTGTAATGATGACAATAGCTGTGTTGAAGTTCATTTTTGAATCTGCGTCAGAAGGTACAGTTAAAAATACGATATCTGAGGTGAGGTGATCGCACCTCCGCCTCCTTTTGCAAATGAGGGTTTCCTCCTCTTCGTCTCCTGCGACTCAGACCCAGAGCGTCTCTGTGTGTGTGGTAACGTTTCTGTCAGCTGTCCCACCAGCTGACAGACAGTCAGACACAGTGACATGATCGTAGGGTTTTATTTTTAGAATTCCTCGAATGTGCCCAAGCCTTTTTCCATGCTCATTATCTGTCTGTCTTGCTGTCTGTGTGTCCTTGTCCGTGCAGAGGAAGGCCTCAGCCTGTTTGTGGGTCCTGGTGGGAGCACGGCCCTGGGCAGCCAGCATGCCAGGTGGGTGTGGTGATGCAACAACGCCGTCAGGCGGCTGATGACGAACGCGAGGAGAATTCCAAACATGTCAAATGTTTGCTGCCATCGAATCGATCAGGATCAACCGCAACGCACACTTAATCCTTCTGGCACGTCAAATACCCCACAGGGCATGTGTGCTTGAACAATGTGTCTGTGTCTGAGGGTCGTGTGCATAAACTACGTCCAAGCTGAATGGATCATGTGACCTCCCTCTGCCTCTCCTTACAGGGTGGCAGCTGGGGCCTATGAGCAGGTGGTGATCAACCGCTAGTCTGAGCATTCGCTGGCTGCCAAGTGTTCAACGACGGTGCTGGATTACGCCGACGGAAGGTGGTGCGAGGGGTGGCAGGAACCGCAGGAGAGCGAGCCGAAGTGCTGGCAGACATTGTTTCCCGTCCCACTGTGGGAGGTTAAGTTTCACTTATGTAATCCATCAGCTGCTGTGTGGCCCAGCAGGGCTCCCTAGTGGTCAATCGTGGCAGCTGAGGACTTTCGGGGGTGGTGTTACGTCTGTGTTGTGTTCAATGACAACTGTAAAACACCATTTTCTGGGTTAAATCTACTCGAACTTGCCACTCTAATCAAAGGATTACTTTATCAGCAGAGAAGAAATTGATTTATATTTTGAGAGAAATCTCCAACTTTTTAAATTGTTTTATTATTACTTATTTCTTATTCCAGTTCTTGGTTCTCAAAGGCAAAAGAAAGTGCTGCTTTTCTCCTCTTCCAGTACCTGCAGGCGCTTGGAGGCGATCGTAGAAATGTACAGCTTATATACACGTGTCTGCATTTTGCTGTGGGACAATCTATTGTTTTATTTTGCAACGCTGCTAATGCAAAAAATAACTGACGAATTCATCTTGAATCAGAGTTCAAGTTTGGTACCACTCCAAAGACACATTTTGTTGCAGGCTTCATTGTTTGTTTGTTTTTCAGTACTTAACACAATATGTGCTGATGTAGTTTGATTAGGCCTTTATGGGTTTTATAAGTGGTTTGTTCTGTAGTTGCTATGCAGGTCATTATGTCGGAGGACAATCACTTGACGCTTTGCTCTGTGATACAGATAAGGTGTGGTAAAGCAGAGGTATGTGTGTACTTGAAAGTCTGTGTGCCTGTATGTGTGTAAGATCAAGAGTTTTGAGCCCCTGTCGTGTGATGTGTAGTTATGAGCAGTTTTCATGGCTCTTGGAGGACAAGCAGAATGTACTTTGCTGATGTGGGTTTGCCTGAAAAAACGAAACGTGTTCTACCTCTGCCATGATCAAGTCTGCAGTTTGGCAGTGTTGGGTTGAAAGTTCTGTCTTCTAACATCGGGGCTGGATCTCGATTGTCATCCTCAGTGTCTCTGAAATTTATTAATGTTGTAATAAGCGCCCCAAACCCCCTTTTTTTACTGCCATAATAAGCTAACATAAGTCCTTACCTGCTTTTCTATTTTTTTTCTGTTATTAACTGTCATGTTGCACATCAAGCTGTCACCTTTGAGTTCCACAATTGCTGTACACTGTTAGCCAGCTGTAATAAAAGAAGCTGAGGTCATGGAACTGTTTTATATCGAACAGTTTTTACATAACGATTCATACAATCTGATCAAATCATTTATCCACAGTCATAGTGAGGGTTTGCTACAGCGGTAGTTTGCATTACTGTCGCAAGGGATAAATCCTTGTTTTGTCTTCTTCCAGTGCAATAACAATAAACACCACGAAACATTACATGTGTCCTCTTTTTTAAAAATAAAAAAAAAACAATTCGCTTAATATTGAGGTGGGGCAAAATAATGAAATAATCCTTTGCGAAAACATAAAGTGGTTCAGCCAATCGACTTCCTGTTACGATCACCAACGTTTCAAAATAATACCAAAATGTCTAAAAATAAACGAAACAAAACAACATTTCAAAGATAAAGGGAATAATCTCATGCCTAATTTTGCAGTAGAATGATAAGTGATCGCACTTTCTGGTTGTGTGCCAACATCTCTCATGAAAACTCTCATAAATAATAGCGGGAGACTTTATTTTCAAAACGAATGACTCGCTGCGTTGACGTCACTTCACTGCACCACTGTAGTTCGCGGTTCCGCTTCCAGCCTGTAGCCACTCTTTAGCCTATACGACGGCGGGAAATCATAATATTAACTCGTGGGTTAGAAATATCCGAACCGCTTATAGACAATAGACTACACATAATTCTTTTCTAAACGTTTATGGCGTTCTGATCGAAAGAGCTCTTCATCTCTCGACCGAGCTCCACGGCGTGGCGATAGCCGCCATGGCTAACCTGGGAACCCAGCAGGCCGTGGCGAAGACCGTGCCGGGCAAACACGGTAATGTTTTGCCCCTGTGGGGTAACGAGAAGACGATGAACCTCAACCCCATGATTCTCACCAACGTGCTGTCCTCGCCATATTTCAAAGTGCAGCTCTACGAACTCAAAACCTACCACGAAGTCGTGGACGAAATCTACTTCAAGGTAACATCAGCTCTCCGTTGGCATACGGGCTAATGCTAGCGAAGGCTAGTGGAGTAACGCTAGCGGAGGCAAGCGATCAATTGCTAATAGTTTAGCTGCTGCTGCCGCCACCGCCTCCCCCTGCGCCATTTGCGCCCCGTTATTCATCTTAAATCCCGACTTGTGCTCCTTGTCCAAATTGTTAGGAGCCTCTACAACATACTTAGTATTTGTGGATGGCTGTATTGGCTATTTAATTCCTTCTTCGAGTTTTAAGAAACGATTACGTAATATCGCGCCAGAACGCGGTGTTTTATTCAAAATTGAAATCCTGAACCAGTCTGTCTCTCCGCGTATTTATGATCTATGACGACCACGGAGAGCGACACGTCAATTGAAATTATTCGTTTCATTTTCCTTTGCTAACTTTGCAACAAAGTAAATTAATTGTATCCAGACAACGTGAATAAAACAACCATCGCGGTTATTTTGTGGTGTCTCAAAGTTAAACTGCGGCTTCCAGATTTGTCGTCTTCATTAAAGACAAAATTCGAGTCATGAAAATTAGAGGTGTTTTGATACGAGCACAATGCTCCTGAAATCTGGAAGAAACGGATATTTATTGCCAGTCTCGTATTTATGAGAATATAAGTTACATTATTGAAGTGAAATTTACGTGAGGTAAAAATCCGTTGCCTCTGGTTATCATCGCGGATGTGTTCAAACCCAATATTGAACAAAGGAGATAATATCAATTAGTCTTGCAAGTAGGTATTCATTGAATATTTGCACTAAGGTACTGTGTGTCTGTGCATGTGTGTGCGTGTGTGCGCATGCAGGTGACTCATGTTGAGCCCTGGGAGAAAGGAAGCAGAAAGACGGCTGGTCAAACTGGAATGTGCGGAGGGGTAAGTCAGAAGTACGTGATTTTTATATTCCCCAACTTCTCCCCTGTACTCAATTGGAGTCGATTACATCGTCCTGACAAGGCTGGAAAACATAACCTCTGTTTACGTCATCCTGTCCCCAATGAAGTGTCTCTGACATGGCTGCCAACAAACCATCCTTGTTGTTTGCAGGTGCGTGGCGTGGGCACTGGCGGCATCGTGTCCACTGCCTTTTGTCTCCTCTACAAACTGTTTACGCTCAAGCTGACACGCAAGCAGCTGATGGGCCTGATCACACACATAGACTCCCCATACATCCGAGCACTCGGCTTCATGTACATAAGGTATGGCAGTGCAGCTTAACGTTATTCTCTAATTGCTGTTGATCAATCACATTCACGGATGTTGTTTATTTGTGTTTTTGTGTAACAGGTACACTCAGCCCCCCACAGATTTGATAGACTGGTATGATGGCTTCCTGGATGATGAGGAGGTATGTCACCTCGGGTAATAATTTAGCGTTTCCTTCTCTTTAATATACACACATACATGCAGGTATATCTAAGTGACACTCACATAGCCCAGCAAAATCTGGAAACTACACACACACACCCTCTGTTGTGATGCTCATAGCTGATTTTTCACCTTTGCCTTCATTTGGCTTAATTGTCCCCAGTTTTGTCCTTTAAGCCCGAGTAGCTAGGTTACTTTGTCACTGCCCAGCTGCCGTTGTGTAACAGGGTAAGTACCATCCTGTGTATGATGCTGAGCGTGCAAACACACCTTTTAGTCGGATATGATTTCATGGCATGCCCTCTGTTATTAGATAAGGATCAGGACTTGTTGCACAAATCCAAATTTGACTTAGAAATTTAAGAAGCTAAGAGTTTAGGACTCAACACGTGCGCACTGCAACTATTACCTCGGGAAATATTGTCACACACACAGACACACACACACCTACCTACCTACCTACCTACCTATCTACCTACCTACCTAGCAACCTACGTTTCTCCTCTTTCTGCCAAGACACCAAATTTAGTGGACAGATGTGCAACCAGGCCTACTTTCATGTTCTGATGCATTATGTTGACTTGATATCGTGGAACCCTCCTGGTTAATCCCCCCTGTTTTTTCCCTTAGATGTCCGTTGTGCAGCAGGTGAATTGGATATTGTATCTCAGCACTGTTGGTTTGCGTGTGTGAGTGCAAAGCGGCTGTTCTCTACCACATGAAGCTGATTACTGTATCAACTGGTGTGCACTGACCTAGCTGCTCTGCTCCGTCCCGTGTTTACACCGCCGGCGCCTTTCTCCCACTTGGCACGTCAGGCGTCTCGTTATTCCGGGGAAGAGTTAAGATTGTGGCCTCTCTCGGTCGCTCTCTTTCCGCCTCCCTCTGCCACTGCTGTGCTGCTTCTTAGCACGATGATGTGGAGACGATGACGGGTGCCCGGCGCTGTAAACACAGGCGGCAGGGACTTAAGGTAGTTTAGGTGATGCAGACACTTCATCACATACATGTTGCTCATTAGAATTGAAGCCAGCTACACTTGATTGATGTGAAATATTAAGCTAGATGAACAGAGGTGAAGTTTCAGTACTTGGACATCACAAACTGCAGTAGAATTAACAGAAGACCTCCCCCGCTCAGATCACTGATGTCAGCTGATCGGGTCTCTGTGGGACTGTCCCACGCTTTGATTGCAGGAACTGGACGTAAAGGCCGGAGGCGGCTGCGTGATGACCATCGGAGAGATGTTGCGCTCCTTCCTAACCAAGCTGGAGTGGTTCTCCACCCTATTCCCCCGCATCCCAGTGCCTGTGC
The DNA here is from genome assembly GCA_900312935.1 of Carapus acus. Classification (NCBI taxonomy): domain Eukaryota; kingdom Metazoa; phylum Chordata; class Actinopteri; order Ophidiiformes; family Carapidae; genus Carapus; species Carapus acus. Next base: position 11,950 of record OMPJ01002370.1, read on the forward strand.
AGAAAAATATCGACCAGCAGATGAAGGCCAGACCTCGGAAGATGCCGCAGAAGGAGGCGCAGGAGGAGGAGGCTGTAGAGTCAGGGAGGCAGGCGGACCGCCGTCGCTCCAGGTAACATCTGGGCGACTTCCCTCACCAAGTGGAAGTCAGCTGACATGTAGAGCTAACAGTCTGTTTCTCGCAGGACCCCGAGACGCACGCCCAGCCCCAGAAGATCTCCCAAAAGGTCGAGGAGCAGGAGCCACCACCGTGAGCGGGACCGCCACGGCCCCAGCTTCGACCGCGAGCTGGAGCGGGAGCGTGACCGGCAGAGGAAGGAGCGGGACATCAGGGACAGGGACAGAGGAGACAGGGACAGGCGCCGCTCCCGCAGCACAGACAGGAACCAGGACAGACGAGAGCGCAGGAGGAGCCGCAGCAGCAGCCGGGAGCGGCGGAGTGACCGAAAAGAGAGGGAGGGTGGGGACGAGAAAAGGGGGAGAAAGGACAAAGAGAGGGGTATGGACAGGGAAAGGTCGAGGGACAAGAAGGCAGACGAGAGGAGGCATAAAGACGACAGGGAGCGGCACCGGGATGACAGGAAGACCAAACGCCCCAGCCGCAGTCGCAGCAGGGAGAGGAGGCACAAGAGCAGCAGGACGGAAGGCGGTGCAGGCGAGAAGAAGAGCGAGCGTAACCACAGCCGAGAGAGAGAGCGAGACGGAGAGCAGCGCTCGTCCCACAGACGCAGCCGCAGCAAAGAGCGCAGCCACCACCAGCGCGAGTCCAGCAGTGACCGCAGCCGGCACGAGCGGCGAAGGAGCCAGAGTGTCGAGTGAAGCCAGGCACGTCTCCCTCTCCCACTGTTTTTGTTTTTCCTTTATTTTCTTTCTTTTCATGTCCTCCCCAGTGGTCAGGGGTGTCACCTGTGCTACCAAGAGAAGTAACAAGCTCACCAAAACATGGCAAATGTGTTTTTTGGGCCAATTTACGTTTTCATTGAACGTTTCTTTTAATAGCCTTTATCCACGCCAGGTTAGGCTGTCGGTGAGGTGAACCTCAATAATGTTAAAAAAGTGGATATTTTTGATGGCTCGCAGTTTGTTTTTTGTTGTCCGTGGAAGGTGGACGGCTTTGTACATAATGTGTCTGAGAAGGTTTTAATCCCTGGGAAGCAGCCTGCAGAGGGTCATTTCTACACACACACTCGCACTCGGCCGCGGTCGTGCTATGTTTGTGTTATTGCTCTGTTGCATTTTGTTTTGTATTCCAAACTCTTTTAAGAAGGACACGTCGAACTTCTCTCGTTTTGTACGTAGAAGTGAATTTGCGACTGAACACCTTGGAATGTCATGTCATAATGATTTATTAAAGAAATCAAATGCAAATGTTATTTTGGCTTTTATTGGAGCCGAACGTGACAAATATTTTCCTTTTTCAAACATGCATTTGTAGAAATGAGTAACACAAAGCTGAACATCTTGCTGATATATTAGTCTGACTAATGCATAAGTTACACTGAACAAAAAGAAACAACAGAACATATCCCCTTGTATGTATGTGTAACAAAATTGCCTGAATTGAAATGTTCTACATATCTCATTTTTACAGAGTCAGCTCAAAATGTTCCTTTTTGAGCTGTTGGCTGGAAAAAGTTGGTTTCATACAAACCGCCAGTGTGTCACAGAAAAGTATTTGTGCAGTATTTGGCAAACCAACAGACACAACAATTAGGGGAACCCCTCCATCCACCAGTGCTAAAGGTCATCGCAAAACACAAATAAATGTCAAAAACATTGATAATATTGACAATAAGGTATCACATTGATGTGGGAGACATTCATAAACCTCTGGGTAGATTCTCAAGGTTACTGGGGTCACAGGCCATCTTTGGCTCCACCAGTACGCGCGCAGGCGGGGGCATAGTCAGGCCCAGCGCTACCGTCTGAGGTCATGGCGGTGAGGGCAATGCAGTACAGCGTATCAGCGCTCAGCTCAGTCAGCAAGATACTCTCGCCCTGCACGTCGTACAGCAGTTTTGCACCGTCCCCACCCTGCTCTGTCACCACCATGCTGTAGTAGTCGGCGAGTTGCGCGCTAGTCCACTCCACCTGGATCACAGAGGACCCCGGCGCCGTGGTAAGGCGGGGTGCGGGGAGGATCCCTGGAGGGACGAGGGGACAGGTGGTTAGGACCTCAGTTATGTGGTAAGAAAAAAAGAGAAATGATTCCCAGTATCAGTGGTGTAGGTGGGTATACTATGTCAACAATACTGGTAAGAGCATGAGGTGAAGGAGCTGGAGAAGTCCCCGCTCATTGAGTTTTTTTGTCATTTATGCCTTAGCTCTGGATCTTTTTTTTTTCTTTTTTCCTCATATTTTGCCATATCTCAGCCTGTATAATTAAGATGTACCTCACAAATCTAGGCTGAAAGTGTAACTCAACTTTGGGATGGAAACATGCAATCGTCTCAGTTATAACTTTTTACTTGAGACCATTATATGGAACCTAAATCTTACCTATAGATTTGAAAGTAAAATTTCTGTTGTTGTCCTGAATTTCTAGACGTCAACTGCAAGTCACAGTCAAATCAGATCCTTATTAAGAACATAAAGCTCACCTGTTTCGTGCCCTGTTCTGCTCAGGTCTCTCCTCCGACGTGATAATGTCACTGATGGAAAGAGGAAGAACTTAGTTATTTTTACCATTCTCAGCATTGTCATATCACCATCATGACTAAAGTGACAGTAGATTGATAAAGGTCCACACACACACATACAGCGCAGCCTTACCCCCCGTGATGTTGACGGCCTCGCTCTCTCCGGCTGCGTTGCTGGCTGTGATCACCAGGTTGGTGGAGGTGATGTTGGTGAGGGAGCAGGACATTGCGGTGGAGCTGCACAGTTGTGCTCTGGGCGAGACGGCGTTGTTGTATATCGTATAGGATGTGGCAAAGATGGACGCGTCCCACGACACTGTGTCTGTGGTCACGCCATCTTGGAAAACCACAGCATTGGGGGCACAAGGAGCTGTGGGAAGGGGCACAGGGATGGTTAGCGCTGAGAGCGCTATGCTCACCTGGGTCCTAAAGCGTCCTTTCATCTCCCTGTACCTGTGGTTCCGCTGAGAACTGCAGACGGTTCGCTGGTGTCGTCTGAGCTCCTACTCGTCACCGTGGCGTTGTAGGAGGAGCCACACGGGAGGGGAATCTCATAGAACGTGGTGGTGGTCCAGTAGGAGGAGAGGTCGAAGAGTGCCTGGTCATCTCCAAGCAGCTTCCCGGTCAGGCTCAGCAGGTAGCGGACGTCTGAGCAGTTCACCTGGCTCCAGCTGAAGTGTAACGTCTGGACTTCGCTCCTCATGGGATGAGGTTCCACCTCCACAGAGCTTGGAGGGCATGGAACTAAAGGAGGCAAAGGAGGAGGAGGGGGTCAGAGAGCCTCTTGGAGCAACCAAACATCTCCAAGTAAACATCTCCAAGTAACCATCTCCAAATCCAGCTGCTGTCATACTACATCTACCCAATCCACTCTCATAACTTCAGAGACAGTGATGGACGAGTTGTACTGCACCTGCTGTGGTGAGCACAGGGTCGCTGAATGAGCTGTTGCAGGTCCCGTCTGATGCCTGGACGGAGAAGTTGTATGCCGTCCCGCAGCTCAGACCGTCGATGACGCACGTGGGCCCCATGCTGCTGCAGTATAGCTCGCTCCCGCTGAGGGTGCGGGCACAGCCGACGTACTCCACGGCGTTGGCGGAGGGCGTCCACGTGAGCACGGCCGACTCATTGTGACAGTGGAAGGTCACTGCCAGGCCCTGTGGGTGGCACGGATCTGAGGGGGAAGAGGCAGCACATGTGTGAGACACGTTAGTGCCAGTATGGTGGACATTTGTTCTCACAAGGAGCTCTCCAGTGGTCATGAGGGGTTGGTCACGTTATTGTAAGGATACCCTGTTACCCTGTCCCCGAACTACGTCCTTTTCGTGGTTAAGTTGCTACTGTCGGTGATGATAATATTAAGATTGAACTGCTAAAATTACTGAGAGGTAAGTAATAAATAATTGATGATAAAAAGATGCTCACGGCAAATTATTGAGAGATAAGTAACATGTATAATAAATTTTCAGTGACAGAGGTAAAAATAACAGCAGATCCCCATTTGACAGGTTCTACTTGTGCGGGGATGTGTGATAAATACAGCCTCATGCGTCAGGAAAGATGGTAGCCGAGGAGGACAGCGTCACTTCCAGTAACCAGTTACTAAACTAAAGTGGACATCATGACGCGTTCAGAAAGAGGTGAAAGTGCAACCAGTATTGGCCGTATGCTTGGTTCAAGTGAAAGTTTAAGTGAGCTACCTCTTCTGTTGCAATTAAGTTTCCATCGCGTTGTGGGAACGGAGCTGCAACCTAAGTTGGGGCTCCCTGTATTTTCAGTTTTCGGATGGAAGTCGGACAATGTATCTTTGAGCTGCTGCCTGAGTTCTCCCTTTGATCAATTCATCATCCCACCACTTAGGAGTTTGTTTGGACTAAGACTTTCTCAAAGTTCAGGGTTTCCTGATGTTTGTCGCTACATTTGAATTAGTTCCCTTGTGTAACCATGGTTGCATGCCGTCGCTTGGAGGCTATTTGTGAGAGGACTTCTTATTCAAGGGCCCACCTGTGTGCAGCACCACGTCTGGACTGGCCAAGCTGGAACAGTTCTCGTGGCTGGCCATCACGGCGACCGAGTACTGCTGGCCGCAGTGCAGGCCGGACAGGGTACAGTTGCTGTGGGGGGAGCTGCAAGTATGCAAGTGTCCGTCAGCTCCCGTCGCCGTGACCTGGTACATTTCTGCAACTGGAGATGGAGTCCAGGACACCAGCGCGTGTTCCCCGCAGGTGTTCTCCACCACCACACCCGTGGGCACGCACGGCTCTGTGGAGAAAAGTTAGAGACAATTTTAGTCAATGTTGGTCTTTCTTTTTAAAGTGCTCTACTACTACTTCTACTGCCACCAGTTTGTATACCACCTGTGTACATTGCTCCCTACAATTCAAGTTCTTTTAATCTATACTCTTATTTGTACTCCGTTACTGCACCACGGATGAGAAAAAAATGCAATTTCAGCCCTGTATATGTCTGTACATATAAAGGATCAGTAAAGTTGACTTTGACGTTGACTTTGTCGAGGTGGAGTAATCGGGCCATCAGGTTATACTTGACATCATCATTTTATACAAATACATGGGGACACCATAGACCATTATGTGTGTTTTTGCTGATGATACAAACTTTACATTACTGTCTCTTGGTCTTGATGTCCACTGCGAGGTTTCAGACAGGAGTGACGTTGCTCAGCTGCGCTCTCCTGATTGGCTCAGCGCCAGCATCATGTTTTTGCCTTTTCTTGTTTGTTTTGAGGTGCAACTAAGCTGTGTGTCACGTAAATTCAGGAAATCAGGAAACAGGAAATCTCTATTGGCACTGTACCCATGCTGATCCTGTACGGTGGACTTCTCAGGGCGCTGCAGTGGTCCGTCGTCACGGAGACAATAACGGTGTAGCGGAGGCCGCACTGAGCTCCGTCCAGGGAGCAGCTGGTTCCCGTGCTATTGCAGGACAGCATGGAGCGGTCGCTGCCCTCGGCCATGGCAGTGTACATGGTGTTTCCGCTGTCGTCTGCCATGTGGCTCCAGGTGACGTCAATGGACGAGTTGTGGCACCGAGCCACGGCGACGATGCTAGAGAGGGAGCAGGGGGCTGCAGGAGAGGAGGACCGAGGCGTCGCCCATTAAAAACTTCTTAGAAACCGTAGAATTCCATCTACATGATTACACACCTCCCACCAAAAAAGTTATCGCCAGATGTTTATCAGACAATGTAGCTAGATTTAAGGAAGTCATTTCATCTTTGCTCCATCTCGCTCCAACAATGGTGTCATTCGATAGTCTTACTCCCTCTAGTATATATCAGCTAGTTGATAATGCCACCAATTGACTGCACATGAGTCTTGACGCAGCTGCGCCCCTAAAGAGGAAAACTATAAAACAAAAGAGACGGGCTCCACGGTACAATACGCCGACCTGTGAACTTAAGAAAACCTCACGAAATCTCGAAAGGATCTGGTGAACAACTAAATTGGATGACTCTCGCCTGCCAGGACAATCTGAGGTGTCTGTGTGTTCATCTTATAGACTTTGAGTTTTAACACGTTGAGGAGCTCTACTGCCTCCACCTTGGTCAGGGGCTTGAGACAACTCCTGTTATGATTTGGCGCCATACAAATTAAACTGACATGATTGGACATAAAAACGCAACCACACCAATGGCAGGATTTAAAGTTTCAGGCCGTTCTGCCCTGCCTGGCTCGGCCAGTTACCTGTCTGCAGCTCGATGGTGGCGCTGGTTCCGCCAGTACACTGGGCGTTAGCTGCGACGAGGCTGAAGTTGTAAAGCATTCCACAGGCCAGATCCTCCACCTCACAGGTGATGCCAGTGGAGGTGGTGCAGTTTGCCGTGGAGCCATCTCCACCCACAGCCAGCACGGTGTAGCTGGTCGCACCCGCTGCTGCATCCCACGATATCAAGGCCGAGTTTGTCACGCAGTCGAGAGTCCCTGTGATACGCCGTGGTGGGCAGGGAGCTACAGGGTGCAGAGAAACGAGTAGATGAAGGAGCGTGTGTGTGGAGGCTCTGAGGGGTCCAGATCAGCAGCAAATGGACTAAGAAAGCCGTCCGTTTGTAAGAACGGAAGAGCTAATCGAAGTCCATCTGCTGCTAATGTGAGGATGGCGTGGCACCACGTCCAGGGACGCTGTCTTCTCACCTGTTTGGACGATCTGAGTCGCGCTGCTCTGACTACAGGAGCCCTTGGCAGTGGTGACGTGCACAATGTAGGTCTGTGCGCAGGTCAGGTTTTGGACTGAACACTGAGTGTTTGTGGTGTTGCACGTCTCACTCCATCCTCCATCTGGTCTGATGATGGACACCAAAAAGAAGTCGGCGTAGCTGGTGGAATCCCAGGAGACATCGAGGTCGTTCGACGCACAGCTGACATGAGCGCTCACATTTGTGGGTGTGCAAGGGGCTGTGGAGAAATGAGAAGGCACCATGAGAACATTATCATTGTTACTATTATAGTGACAGAGGAATTTCTCCTGAATTAGCTCACAGGCTTTAAATTCCTTTCAAACTTGATTTAATTTCAAACTGTTTAGACAATGACATGTATCACTACTACCACCACCAGTGCAACTACTACTAGTAGTAGTACTACTACCACCTCTACTACTACTGATAATAATGATATGATGATGACAACAACAATAATCGTAACAACACTGATACAATACAATACAATACAATTTAGTTTGTATAGCGCCAAATCATAACAGGATAAATAAATAACAACAACTATTGTTGTTATTATCATTATAATAATTATGATAACATACAGGATAATTATATTTATTATAATAACAACAGCAACAATTATTATGATGATGCTGATGCTGATGCTGATTATTATTATTATTAGTAGTAGTAGTAATAGTAGTAGTAGTAGTAGTAGTAGTAGTAGTAGTAGTAGTAGAAGTATCATTTGCAGTAATAACGATAACGCTTTTGGATGTGCTGCATCTTGCACCTGAGCTGAACATCACAGCTTGGCTTGGTAGGCTGGAGCAGTTGTCGTCCATGGCGACCACCTGAAGCGTGTAGTGGCTGCCACACGCAAGGCCGGTGAGTTCGCAACTCTGCTCAGCAGTCCGGCAGGAGCTGTTACCATGGCTACTGTGAGCAGAGACTAAGTACTCCATAGCTCCCTGAGTGGTCGACCAGGAGACAGCTGCAGTGTTGTTGGCACAGTCCATCACCACAGAGACACCAGTGGGAACACATGGCTCTGCAAAAAATAAAAAATCATACACACACACACACATGCACACACACACACAAACACACACACACACAGACGCACACAAAGGATGGTTGAGCAAATCTGGTACAAAGCTCCCATTGGAGTGCCTCTATGTCTTGCGCTGTTTCCATGCTTGAGGTTGCACCTGACAAATGTTCCCTCTAAGCTGCGTGCTTGCGCAATCGCGCACTGCTCCCACTATCGCAGCGCACGGCCTAGCGTGTTGCTAACTGTGTGGCTGAGGTAAGAGAGGTGAGGTGGAGTAAATGCTGCTCAGGGAGTTTGTGTGTTTGCTCAGATACGTGAAAAATTAATGAGAATATTGTACCTGACTGCACACTGGCCGCCATATTGCTGGTGACGTTACACTGCTGGTTGGAGGCGGTGACCGAGACGGTGAAGTTGTTCCCGCAGTCCAGGTTGGACAGGCTGCAGCTGCTGGCAGATGAACTGCAGACACGTGTTATGCCGCTGTCAGTCTGCAGGGTGGCCACGATGCTCTCTGCTCCAGCAGTGGCCTGCCACGTAACCATGACAACGCCAGGGAGACAGTTCCGCAAGGTAGAGATGCCCGTGGGCATGCAAGGCCCTGCAAGACATCAGTGGAGAATCTGCTTAACTGCTTCATTGGTTCCAAGGGGCAAAAGTCGTGTACTTGAGTAATGGAGTTGCGTGACCTACATGTGTTGACGTTAACAGGCGTACTACTGTTGCCTGGGCAGTGTTGGTGGTGAGGCGTGACCGACAGGCTGTAGACCTGTCCGCACAGCAGGTCGGAGAAGTGGGCCATAGTGTCGTTGATAGTCTGCGCGCTGGCATGGCCACTGGCTTGAGCTTCAGCTTCGTACCGCGTGGATCTGTCTGCGCCACTCCAGCTAAGCGTGACCACCTGGCTGGCGCAATCCACAGAGGTGTTCAGGTTCTGGGGCATGCAGGGGTCTGTCGAAAACAGTGAGGGTCAGCATCCATTTCCGTGTTTGAAGCCGCTTATTTGACCGGACATGTGCACCCAGCGTACCCATGTAGATCATGGTGCTGTTGCTGGGTCGGCTAGTGCAGTTGAAGCCCTTTGCCCTCACGGTGACGCTGTAGTCCTCGTCACAGTGAAGGTCATCCCACGTGCACATGGTGCTATTGGTGATGCACTCGTGGGTGTGGCCATCACCGCCAGTGGCTACGGCTAAGTAGGACTCTGCGCCATCGCTTGGCGCCCAGCTGACAGAGGCCATGCTGTACTCGCACTGTATGTCGGTTCGCACATCCCGAGGGATACACGGGCCTGCAGAGGAAGGAGGAAAATGGTAGAATATTTGGAGGACAGGAGGCACACACACAACACTGTGAGTCTCCGAGGCTCTCACCGGTTTTGAAGAAGGCGGGGCTGCTGGGGTCGCTGTCACATTCTTGTCCTTTCCCCACCACGGTAACGTTGTAGCTCTGCCCACACGGCATATCGACAGCCAGAGAGTTTGCGCTTGTGCTGCGAGTCTCCACGTATCCAAGATGTCCTATGGCTGTCACGATGTAATTCATCACGCCGCGTGTTTGATTCCAGAAGATCTGGACCATGGCACCGTGACATTCCGTCTCAGTACGGACAATAACAGGCTGACAAGGCTCTGTGAAGGAAACCAAGCAAAGTTGCAAAACACCAGTATCATGATGCTAAAGTTGTGCGACTGCATCCGAGGTACCTGTTGTTACAGAGACGCTGGCGCTGGCCTGGCTGGGGCAGCCGTGGCTGTGAGCTATGACGGTGAAGTTGTACGTCTCTCCGCAAGGCAGACCCGGGAACTGACAGGTGGACCCGGTGGAGTTACACCGCAGCACTTCGCCACCTGATTGCATCCCTGCAGCTGCCGTGTAGAGCTCCACCTCGCTCATGTTCTCCCAGGAGAGGACTGCAGTGCGGGAGCCACACTGAAGGGACGCACCCACACGCTGAGGCGCACAGGGACCTAGGAACAGTCGTGGGTGACAGTCAAATGAAAAATAATAGAGACAGGTGTCCCAACGACAACACCTC
>OMPJ01002370.1:21879-40643 GCA_900312935.1 Carapus acus
ACCTCAAACTGCAGTGGTCATCTGTGCGCCAGCCACAACATAATCCTTTTTTTTCCACCAGGCCGTCAGGGCCATCACCGCATCCCTACTTATACTGCAATAGTCACTTCATGCGTACAGCCACTTTAAATGGTAGTTTTTGTGTGGGTTTTTTAGGCTTGGGTTTTTTGATATATACACTGCAGTTTTGTGCAATCTGTGTTTTTTTATACTTACAATGTTATTGCTGTTACTGCTGCTATTGCCACAATGTGCCGCTGCCAAACATATTTTCACAACGATGTTGGAAACAGTGTCACAGTGACAATAATGGATTCTATAAATTTCTGTTCTATTCTATCGCCCCTAAGGACACTGAGGCGCCATTTACTTGCAAAGTCTGGAGACCTTGATAATCCCTCTGATGGACTGTTTCAACAGACAACCCTCGTTTCCTCACCAACCATCAACTTTCCATAGTTTTTCTGACTAAATACCACACTGTGCATCTGTAGTGTAGTTTCTGGACAACAGCTTGCTTTCCAACCCTCCCTACGACCCCAACAGGGCCTGGTTTGATCAGAACTGAAGAACTTTGTTGAATAAGGAGAGAAATATCTTCACGTATCATCCAAGTCCCACGGCTGTGATTCGACCGCTACTAAGAAATGTTCGCAGTGTCTTAGCTTACGTGTGGTGAAGTTGGCGTGGACAGTCGAGGTGACGTTGCACTGCGAGTTGCTGCTGGACAGGCTGAGGACATACGTCTCTCCGCAGCTCAGCCCTGCCACGTTGCAGTTGTTCTGCTGAGTGCTGCACAGGGTTTGGAGAGTTCCGCCCACCATGGTCGTCAGGATGAAGAGAGTTTTCCCATTCGTGTTGTTCCAAGACACCACACCTGCACCGTCTGAGCCACAGTCAGGCCTTACATAGATCGAACCAGGTGGACACGGAGCTGCAGACACGCGAAACGAGGTGAAGTCACAAATATTTGTGTGGTGCGAAAACATGCACAGGTGTCGGTTTATGTTGTGAGTTTTCACCTGTTAAGACGGTCAGCTCAGGGGTGTAAGAGCTGTTGTAGTCGCGCCCGACCGCTTTCATTGTCACATTATATGTTGAGTCACACGACAGTCCCGAGACGACACACTGTGTCTCCGTCATGTTTCCAGAGCAGGAAGTGCGCTCGCCATCATCGCCGATGATGTAGGCGACATAGCCCACCGCATAGTTGCTGAGCTCCCACGTAACTGTTGCAGTGTCCTGCCCACAGTCCACATCGACCTCAACGTTATTTGGTGGGCAGGGCGCTTTAGGAGACACACAAACAGTCATCAAAACAAGGAAACAGCTCCAAAACACTCTCCAGGGGCTAATCTAAGCAAGTGTTTCAGTTTGAATCTAACATCGAACCTGTCATGAGGCAGTAGGGGTCAGAGATCACGGTGTGGTTGCAGACGTGGTTGTGAGCTGTGACGGTGATGTTGTACATTTGACTGCACTGCAAGCCGCTGAGGTCACAGCTGGTCGTTGTGCTGTTGCAGGTGGAGCTCAGGCCCTGGTCAGTCACAGCCTGGACGAAGTAGGAGGTGGCCCCCCTAGCTGCTGACCAGTGTACTGCAGCCATGCTCATATTGTAGTCGACGGACAGATTCATGGGGACGCACGCCTCTGTGAGAAAAAAACAATCGCAAACTCATACAATCAGGAACCTCACTAGCCGACAGTTTAAGTATTTGTAGTATAATCAGCATAACTGGCAGACTTTGCAGGATTGGTGGTGGTAGCAGTACTTATGATAGGACAAATACTTACACTGTAGGAACAGTGGTTTTTGGCATTAGTAGAATTTGTACTAGGGGAGACCGGAGCTTGTTGTCACACTTTTTACACTGTTGTGTATATCTTGGAATCATTGCATCACATTGAAAAAATATGTGCACCAGATTAAAGACCAATGTCTCAAGTATGCATTTTGTATGCATGTCATTTTCATATCTTGTGTCAATGCAGTTATTCTGATGGAGAGAGTGCACTTGTGACAACTTACCCCATCATGAGTTATCTTCTGCTCTCAGCCACAAATACCTTTTCTTAAAGTAAAAGATTCATCGTATCTGAACTATAAAAAACGTATTGTTTCATGTTGAAACCCGAAACAGTCCAGAAATGTGGTCACAGTTTCAAACAAGACCTTGAAATTCCATTTCTGTAGGTTACACTCAAACAAAACCAGACAAACAAATTTCCTTGATGGTCAGACTTTTCGTCCGAATGACAGTCCTGGCACACATAGACTGATTTGCCAGGGGTGCACCGTTCGTAAGCCAACCCTTCGCACACTATGCACAGCTCTGACTCTGCATTAAAATCCTGCCGTGGTGATTTGTACCCAACCACGGTAGTTGGGACAGGTGCCTGACTCACTCTTTCAACACAAGTTCTGACTGATTTATTAGCTAGGGTCACCTGCCCTATTGCCCTCAGCATCACATAAGGTACTGCACTGACTTGTTACCTGATCATGTCCTCTCTCTTTCCCCTCTCCCTTAATCACTGTTTTTTTTCTGTAAGAATAACAATGTCATTATGACAACTGCTAATTAGCACAATTTGTTGTAAAGTAAATCCCTATTTCAGAAATGTCCTTCTGAGTTAACTTACCCCAAGATGGCTGAAACAAATTGCCCTAAAGTACCGTATTTGCGAATGGTAGCTTTAGCTTTAAGTTATCTTAAATAAAAACAATGACTGGGACACGACAGGATGCCTCAGTCTCTCCTCTTCCAGTTCCATATATATCATTGTGTAGATTTTTATCAGAAAAAAATGTTATTTTGGAATATATGAAGTTGAAATTTTTTACTTTGGGATGATCAAAATGGTTACATGATACTCACCTAACCTCACTATGTGCTACTGTCTTCTCAGTCAATACATGACATCAGACAATGTAAAGGAAAAAAATAGTATTCCACTTTTTAGTTACCCGCTCTCTTGGGGAAGATAATTACAATGTGACATCTTAGTCATGTGACAACAAGCACCGGTCTCCCCTACTCGCAATGCTGACAATGCCTGGCACAGACCTGGGTACAGATGTGTCCCAGTAGAGGGTGATAGTGTGGTGCAGACCTCTACACTATCATGTGCCTGTATGGGGGAGGGGGAGAGGGCAGCACACAGATGTGCCTGTAAGAGGCGTAGTGAGATGTACCTGTGTACAGGTGTGTAGCAGTAAACAAGGAGCTGTTGCAGGTTCGACCCAGAGTCATCACGTTCACATCATATCTCAGGCCGCACTGCAGGGGTGACAGCTCACAGTTGGTAAGGTTGGTGCTGCAGGAGGTGGTGTGTCCATTTGGTGCCTCGACCATGACAAAGTAAGATACGGCTCCGACGCCGGGCAGCCAGGAGATGAGGGCGGATCGGTCCTGGCAGTCCATCTCAGCGCTGACATCAGTGGGAAGGCAGGGCTCTGTAAGGGATGAGAGTGTCCAGATGAGTTACCGCTGCGACATCCCAACAGGAAAAAGATTCCTCGTGTGTGCTGGACTCTGCATCTCACCTGACTCCAGAGTGACAGCGGTGCTGTCTGAGCTGTTGTGCTCCTGCCCTACGGCCTTCACCCGCACCTCATACTCCCGGCCGCAAATCAGGCCAGGAAGCACGCAGGAAGTGGCCATGCTGCCGCCAACACATGAAATCTGGTCGCTGTGTCGGCCGTCAGTCTGCGCCACGTAACCTGTGGCGTACTTGCTCAACTGCCATGACACAGTGGCCGCTGATGTACCACAGGTCACTGAGGCCGTAACGGCGGCAGGAGGGCAGGGCTCTTTGAAATGGAAAACACATTGGGTTAGTGTGTAATAGATACACGTCAGAACATTCGATCGTTGTGAGATGTCTGACCGGTCATGAGGCGGAGGAGGTCAGAGGTCACGGAGTCACTGCAAGCCTGGTTACGGGCTGAGACGGTGATGTTGTAGATGTTGCTGCACTGCAGGCCACTGAGGTCGCAGCTGGGTGTGGTGCTGTTGCAGCTGATGATCTCACCCTGCTCGCTCACAGCCTGGACGGAGTATGAGGCGGCCCCCCTAGCTGCTGCCCACCGTACTGCAGCCACGCTCGTATTGTACTGGACAGACAGGTTCATTGGGACACAAGGCTCTGCGGAGAGAGAGGGGTAGAGAAGAGAGAGTTCTTAAGATACAATTTGCTCAAGGTTAGTATCATCAGATAACTGGCAGTAGAGGTGGTAGTAGTCGTAGGAGTTGTAGAGGTATCTTTAGGGTATCACACGTACCAATGAGAAGAATGATAAAATATCAGTGTTTGTATTGGTAGTTGTACCAGGAATTGGTAGTAGTTGCGGTAGCAGTGATTGGTGCTGAGCTAATAGTGGCTGTGATTGTAACACCACGAAGTAATACCGCATAAAGTACTTCTATTATTAGTAGTGATACAAGCGAAGGTCATTCAGTGCAAGAATTGTTGTAGTAGTGCTAGTAGTGGTCGTGGCATCATCAATAGCGGTAGTGTCTCCAACCAACCTGTACTAAGCGTAATGGGGCTGCTTGTGGGCCCTGGGCAGCCTGTGTGCATGGCCTCCACAGTGATGGTGTAGTCGCTGCCGCACATCAGACCGCTCAAACTGCAGGTGGTGCCACTGTCGCTGCAGGAGGCGTTGTGCCCGCCATCGCTCTGTGCCTGGACAATGTAGGCCGAGGCAGAGGGGGCAGCGCTCCAGCTGACCGTCGCCTCACCCAGGCCGCAACTCAACCTGGCTGACACGCTGCTGGGGGGGCAGGGGGCTGTGGAGAGACAGGGGAGTGGTTAGCTAACAGGAAACGTGGCGAGGAGTAAATGGTAACAAGCAAACAAACAAACAAACATACCTGTGTGCTTCTCCATCAGGTTGCTCATTTCACTGACGCAGGTGTTGGTGTGTCCCGTCACAGCGAAGGTGTAGAGCTGCCCGCAGCTCAGGTCCAGGATAGTGCACGTGGTCTGGCTGGAATAACAAGTGGAGTTCTTGCCCACGCTGGACGTAGCGGTAAGGGTGTAGTTATCAGCGTCGCCATTGTGACCCCAAAATACTGTGACTGCGTTGGAGCTGCAGTTCAGATCCACGCTGCTTATCTGCGGTGTGCAAGGAGCTGGAGGAGGTAAAGCAAATGAATGAGACAAAGGAACCACTCAGCTGGTAGAGGGTGAGGCAGAAGGTATGAGCGTTGCGCTGACCCGTCCGGACCAAGTAGTCGGATCCGACCTCGACGCTGCAGTGAACGGACGAAGAGGTGACCAGCACCTCATAGGTCTGTCCGCACTGCAGGTCAGGGATGAGGCAGGAGTTGCCGGTGGAATTACAGGTTGACCTGCTGCTGTTGTCGGTTCTGATGGCCCAGGCCGTGTAGGTGTCTGAGCCCGGCGTCTGCTGCCAGGTCACAGCCAGCTCGCTGCTGTTGCATTGAAGCTCTGCCACCACGTTCTCCGGCAGGCACGGAGCTAGAGGAGAGAGGAACACACACATAAACAGACAACAAGTCATGTTGTGTGTTACATGCTGTGTAAGTATGTCTCTACATCGTTTCTGTGTGTGTGTGTGTGTGTGTGTGCCTGTGCGTGTGCGTGTGCGTGTGCGTGTGCGTGTGTTTGTGTTTGTGTCCTACCAGAGTCAAAGGTGATGTCAGCGTGCTCGGTGCTGTTGCAGCTCCCTATGGAAGCCACCAGGGAGGCGGAGTAGGTCCGGCCGCAGTGAAGTCTGACTGAACAGGACGTGTTGCTGGAGGAACAGGAGGCGATGTGGCCGTGGACTCCCGTTACTTCCACGGTGTAAAATTCGGCAGTAGTGGCTTGATTCCAGGAGAACTTTGCCGTGTTTGTTCCACAGAGGACACGAGCGGTGAAGTTTCTGGGCTGACAGGGGACTGAAGGAAGGGGAGAAGGGAGTCAGCACCTCCCAAGGAAAACACCGGTTGCCATTGACACCTCAGGACTTACCAGTTCCGACTTCGATGGTTGGGCTGTAGCTGCTCTGGCAGATTCCGTCGATTGCCGCCACGCTGACTTCATATCTCTGACCGCACAGCAGGCTGCTCATGGTGAATGAGATGCTGGAGGTGGTTGTATTGGAGGCGGGAAGGCCATCGCCTATCTGCTGAATCGACACACTGTAGTTGGCGTCCAGCATCCGGTCCCAGCCGAGGGTTACCATGTTGTTGGAGCAGTCAAGCGCAGCCGTCAAGTTGGTGGGCGGGCACAGAACCTCTGCAAACAGATGAGTTAGAGGATGACAGCCACAGATCACCTGGCTGCACAAGCACCTTCCTTCCCCTCACTTACTTATAGGTGGCCCAGTGCTACTCAGCGGCCTGCTATGGCAATCCCTGCTCATGGATTTCACGGAAATGTTGTAGCTCTCCCCACAGTGAAAGTCAGTAAGGGTGCAATGTTGAACTCCTGGAATGGTGGATTGGCAGTGGAGTGTGTGCCCATCAGCTGCTGCTGCCGTGGCGACGTACACATCAGCCCCTTCGACAAGACCCCATCTTACGGTGGCGACATTGCACGACAGCTCTGTCGTGACAAAGCTCGGAGGACAAACACCTGGAGATACCGACATGGTCAGGTTGTTGTCTGCTGAGAACACTGACATTCACGGGCAAATCTGCATGAGTGTGCACCTGTTCTGAGCATGAACACATCACTGGGTTCTCCAGCACAGGACGCCGAGCGCGACGTCACGGTGATATTGTAGGTTTCACCACAGGGCAGGTCTGGAAAATGGCAGTAGGTGGCGCTGGTGTTGAGTTCATGTGTGTTTCCTCCCTGGGATGTGGCAACCACAACATACTGCACACTGCCCGGGCTGGGTGCCCACGACACCAGGGCCGAGTGGTTGGAGCACATCAGGCTGGCAGTCACATTCTCAGGGGGGCATGGGACTGCAGACCAAAACACAGCCAGGGTGAACTCATCGTTCCTTGGCCCGGGTTCCGCCACCCCACCCCCACTCCCCGACTACCGGGTTGTTCCCACAGGCTGGTACCTGATTCCATGGTTTCACTTGGGCTGGGGCTGCTGTCACATGTGGTGCCCAGAGCTTGGACGGTCAGGGAAAAGTCCATGCCGCAAGGAATGTTTGTGAAGGCCACGCTGTTGTTGGTGGTCCTGCGGCCCTGCAGGTACCCTCCAGGGCCTGTGAGCTGGGCCAGGAAGGAGTGGTTCCCGCTGGACCCGGTCCAGGATACCATCCTGGTGTGGTGGCAGTCATATTGCTTTGATATGATGGTTGGAGGACAAGGAGCTGAGAAAAGAAGTTTCATCACAATATGTAGGCTATGGATTGTCTCATATTGCTGTGATAGGATCACATTCACGCATGTGCACACAATCACAAACAAACCTGTTGCAAAGTCGATGCTAGGACTTGGCATGCTGTCACACTCTGGTCCGTGTGCAACAACACTAACTGTGTAGATCTCACTGCATATCAGATCCTCTAGGGTACAGTTAGCAGAGGCAGAGCTACAGGAAACAGTGTGGCCGGATGCTATCGTTGCACTCGCCGTGTATCGTGTGGTGTTGCCCACATGCGTCCAGGAGACAGAAGAGGAGTTTGTGCCACAATTCAGGGAGGTGTCGAGGATGTCGGGAGGGCAGGGGGCTAAGATGGAGTGGCAAAGAGAGAGAGGGATGATGAGATGAGGCAGATGCTCCTCCATAAAAAGCTACAATACTGGGCCTCATTGGCTCCTGAGGATGTCTGGGTAGCAAAGAAGCTCCTTCATATCAAGAACCAACCCAGTCAAAGCACCACAACCCATCCTCTACCTGGTTTCTATATCCCCCACTTTCTCTCCTCCCAACCTTCGACTTACATGTCGCAAGGACAGCCGTGGCGCTGCCTGTGCTATTGCATTTGGTGTCCGCCGAGGACACGGTCAGGTTGTACATTTTGCCGCACTGCAACTGCTTGAGTTGGCAGGAAGTGCTGTTACTCCTGCAAGAAGTAGAGTGACCCGAGCCGTCCTCCCGGGCCACTACAACGTAGGCCTCTGCACCTCCGCTGGCAGCCCAGGACACGGTGGCAATATCCGTGCCACACTGGAGGGCACTAGTGATATTGAGGGGTCCACAAGGCCCTAGAGGAAGGGGGGACATTTGTATGGAATCAATGACTTTGGGTTGCCAGGCTGTGACATATTTCTGTGATTGTGTAGGTCTGTTTTAGCAAATTGGCAATTTATTCGGCCCACTGATTTGACTGTTTACCCCTGAAAAATGCTGCTAAAGTAGATTTAACTTACGTTTGCACATATTTTAACCAATCAGTAGACATAATCGGATGCATAATTCCATGTAAAGCAGGGTTCTCAAACTCGCGAGGCCTCATTATATGCGGCCTGCGAGCGCTCGGACCGTCCCGCACCCCACCCACTGGTGAACAAGGTTGATCGAAAGTCAACAACCCTTAGAGGTTGGTCGAAAGTCCGGCACATCCCTGCACCCCCTCCCTCGTCGACAACTCGTGGAGGTCGGTTGAAAGCCCTCCCAAACCCCTTCCAACGAGTCGCGGAGGTCAGTCGAAAGTATGGAGTGCCCCCCTCGGTGACGACTCGCGGCCCATCATATTTGGCCTTCGGTTAATTTCAGTTTGAGACCCCTGATGTAAAGTTGATGTAACAGTTGAGCTGTTACAAAGCTTCACCAATACAACATACTGTCAAAACATTTTTTCATTCTTAGTCAAAATGTGCTACTGTATATGATGTTTGATATGTAACGTGATATTATGATGTCTACCTGTGGATACCGATACGATACTGGGGGAGGCGGTGCACTGGCCGTTCACTGAGGTGACGCTGATGTTGTATCTGCTGGAGCACTGCAGCCCGCTGAAGGCCTGCGAGGTGCTGACAGGCGTCGCCGATCTGGAGAAGCCAAGTGGCCCATCCACGCTGACCATGTAGGAGGCAGCGCCTACCGCCGGGCTCCATGAGATTTGGAGAGAGTCCGAGCCACACTCCACCTCTGCTAGCAGGTTCTGGGGAGAGCAGGGTGCTGGAGAGGGGCAGAGGTGGGGCAGAGTGTGTTTCATTTCATCACAACTGCATGTGTATGTGACTGAGGAAGTGTTTGGCTTTGGCGCCCACCTGTCTGCACGTGCACGGGCGGGCTGTATGGTCCACTGCAGTCACCATGTGAGGCTTTGACCTCAATGGTGTAACTCTGTCCGCACGTAAGGCCGCTTAGTGTACAGCTGACCCCAGTGCTCTGGCATGTCAGCGGAGGCCCGATGCCACTAGGCAGCATGGCCTTCACGCTGTAGTTGAGTTGAGTTGCCGCAGGATCCCAGCTGACAGCAATTGTATTGAAGGTGCAGTCAAGATCTGTGGTGACGTTAGCAGGACTACATGGTGCTAAAAAAACAGAGCGCGAGACAGAGACAGTGAATGTCAAATGGTTTTTGACAGGTAAAATGGTAAATATGTGCTAGTTTCAGCTACATCTTCAAGCTCCTCAGTTTATTATTATTACTTTTTTTTTGCATAAAATTGTATCATTCTTAACATATAAGAGAAATTTTAAATATCAACTTAGTTTTTTTTGTCTATCAGGAAATATTGAAATTGCATCGATTTGCCTTCAATTCAACAAAATATCTACGATTACCTACGAAACTAGCTTTCGAGAAACTTTATGTTTGTTCGTAATACTTCATATTACCTGCTCCTAGAATTGATAAACAAACCCACACCATAGCAGAAGAGCTAATGATGCTAATACTCTGTGGTCAAGCTCAGATAATCCGAATTTATGGCACACCCCATGTTGGCTACCGTCATCTATGGTAGCTGATATGCAATTACACTTGATGCATAAAGTGGAGGCGTGTTTAGTTTAATTTAGCTTAGTTTAGATCACTTTTGTTTAGTTTACTTAAGTTAAGCTCAATTGTTTATCGAGTCTTGGACAATCCCAATTAATTGACTGCATCAATGACAGTAGAAAGGGCAGCCTCAGCCAAAATGGTTAATATCCTGTTAAAATCTCCAGCAAGATGACAGTAGGCATGGGAGGGTTAAAACAGCTAAGAGACAAGATAATATGGATGAGACAAAACAGTGAAACATACAAAGACAGCACATACAATATTTTTGTCAGTCGTTCGGTTTTGACTATGATATCGGTCTGTACCTATCTGCTGAATGTAGGGGGCGCTGTCAGAGCTGTTGCAGACGCCGTCGGAAGCCAGGGCAGAAACGCTGTACTCCTGACCACAGACCAGGTTGGGAAGGTTGCAGCTGAGGCCTGTGCTGTCGCAATGGACGACGTCTCCATCCGCCCCTGTGGCTGTCACGAAGTAATTTGCAGCGTTTGGACTGCTGGGCCAGGACACCAGCGCCGTGGCTTCGGTGCAGTTCACCACGCTGGACAGGTCCGTTGGAGGACACGGCACTGTAGAACCAAAACAGGTTAGGCGAGAGGTTCCTCGTGTCGACCCTAAGACACACCAGCTGCCAAGCAGGCCTTACCCGTGGGCAGCGAGACGTTGGGGCTCAGCTGACCCGTGCAGTTTGAGTCCACGGACGCCACGCCTATTTCGTACACTTCCCCACATTGCAACATGGGCAGACTGCAGGAGGTCCCGCTAGTGGAGCACTCTGCCCTGTGACCTCCAGCACCCACAGCCACGGCCGTGTAGGACTTGGCGCTGCTGCTGGCCACCCACGAGACCAGGATGGAGGACAGGTCACAGCTGGGCGAGGCCGAGACGCTGGTGGGCGGGCACGGCGCTGCAGGGAAACACGGACGGGATGTGAAAGACGGAACGTTGACGTCATTGATGACCCCCCTCATCTCCAGGACTGGGCACTTACGTGTTTGGACGGAGACATCGGTGCTGGGTCGGCTGCGACACGCCCCGCTGTTGGCGTACGCCGTCACCACGTAATCCCGCCCACACGCCAGCCCTGTCTGGATGCAAGGGGACTGCTGGGAGTTGCAAGTCACCATATCGCTGATGCCCCTGGAGATGACAATAGTGTAGTTGTCCGCAGGTGCTGAGATGTTCCAGGACACCGTTAGCTCGCCGGTCACGCAGGTTACACTTGCTGCCACGTCCGTGGGTCCGCAAGGGACTGAAAGAGACAGTTGGACAATTGAAGTCTTTCCCACATTTGAAGGACAGCGATGGCAACAGATCGCTGATGAGCGATGATCTGTAGCTGGGCTACCATACCTGAGTCCACACTTATGGCGTCCGACGTGGACTGACAGAGGCCGTCGTCATAGGTGACGGTGGCGTTGTACCTCCGCCCACACGGCAGGTGGCGGATGATGCAGTTGTTCATGGTGCTGCTGCTACAGTTGAGCTGGTTGCCGCTCTGCTCTTGGATGACGGCCATGTGGTGGCCTCCAGCCTGAGGGTTCTGCCAGATCATGGTGAGGTGGTTGGCCTCACAGTCACGGAGGGCCTCAACGCTGGTGGGAGCGCAGGGGGCTGGGAGAGAGGGAGAGGAGGAGGAGGGAGAGAGAGGAAGGAGAGGGGCTGGTTGACTGGTAGCGTGGTCACTTTTTAACGGATAGATAGATAGATAGATAGATAGATAGATAGATAGATAGATAGATAGATAGATGGATAGATGGATGGATGATGATGGATGATGTCTGTTCTCACCCATCCTGATGGGGACGTGCTCGGCCACGCTGCTGTTGCACTTTAGGTTGGTGGAGATGACGGAGGTGGTGTAGTTCTGGCCGCAGCTCAGGCCCTGGATCAGGCAGGTGGTGCCCACCGAGTTGCAGGAGCGCACGGTGCCGTCTGCATGCTCGGCCAATGCCATGTAGAAGACGGTGCCGATGCTCGCCGTCCAGTTCATCTGCACCGAGTCCAGGCTGCAGGCCACATGTGCCGACACGCTGGTGGGTGAGCAAGGCACTGGGGAAGAGAGAGGTAGTCGCGGCTCAGTAGCTGGAGGGTCCTAGAGTTGCTGGTTCTCCTCCGGTCTCATCAGAGCACGGCACCAGATCTTTAGTCTGAATCTTTGCTCGCTGAGGCTGCAAACACTGCTCCCCACGTAAGGAGGGGTTATTTGAATGTTGAAAAATAGGAAAAAGTGGTGCAAATTTCTATTCAATGGGGGTCTTTTTAATATCAATCACATGTAAACAACATGTTGTGCGACATTAAGTTGCTTAAAGATGTTATTGCAATATTCATCTGTTTTCTAAACTGTTTTCTTAAGTTCTCCCACCTGCTCATCAGAAAGCAACAAAATGGTGGCGTGTCGGTTTACGCGTGTTGCTCATGTTACTGTCACGTGTGCAGGAATGTTCCAGAATCCTGCGTCACTCACTGATTCGTCCAGCATCGTTTTACCGAGCAGGAAATCGACACCATCCCAACTGTCCCCCCTGAAACTAGTTGGTCCGTTTGTTTATTTGCTCGTCCCCATTGTGTTAACCACCCAAGTGGGGATCAGTTTCTGTGTACGGGCTGAGCTGCCCTTGAGCAAGGCGCCACTCAGCATCAATTTACCGTCAAGGTGACAGATTTTCATCCCAGTGATGCTCCTAAAATGCCTTTGTTTGTATGTGTGTGGTGCGTCATCATTCTGGTGATCAGGACCCTCTGAGTGCCTGCCTACGTGCCCTTGAGCCGAAGCTACGAAGCCTCACCGGTCTCTGCCACCTCTCCCAGCACCCTGGTAGTGGAGCAGTTGTCGTTGGAGGCCACCATCCACACGGTGAGGTGCTGTCCACAAGGCACTCCCTTCACCACGCAGCTGTTGGCGTCCCCAGTACAGTTGTGGCTGCCCATGTTGCCCAACGCCTCGACGAAGTAGGACAGCGCGCCGGCGGCCGTGTCCCAGGTGATTACCACCTCATCATGGCTGCATCCGGGCGAAGTCCTTACATTTGTAGGGAGACAGGGAGCTGCAGAGGAAGAGAAAGAGCAGGGTGGCACCGAGGCTTTCAGATTCCACGTAAATGGCGGCCTCTACGACAGCGGTGTGGCTTGCAAATCAACCAAAACTTCAAAACTTCTAAGGGATAGATTGTCGATAAGTAACAATGTTGTAAATTTGAATTGTTAGTTGGGTAGTTATTCAGTTTGTATGAATTGTAAGTTGCTACTTGGTTAGTCCCATCTTACTGCCTATAGTATACTACTAGTATACTGCATAGTGTTTTAGTATCTTCCATCTTGTGTGTCACTTCTGGGGCCTTAAATTTCCTGGATCGAAAAATCAACTTTATTGATATAGTAATGTACCCTACCAACCTACCTACCTACTACAAAGTGTCACCCCAGCTGGTTTGGAGACATATTAGTCCTTTTAGTGAAAAGACAAATGGAAGACAACCCCACGAGTCTTGAAACTATTTTGTACATCCAACTGGATGGATGGATGGAAGAATTGATCCTGAAACTCAGTGGTACCATCACTGCCCCAAGTGGTATCTCAGCTCAAATGCACAACAACCTGTTTTTACCCATCCAGCATAGTGGGCAACACCTAGAGAAGAAGTTCTAACTCCGTCAAGGTACCACGGTGACTCTAGTGTAGTTGTATTCATGGTGCTTCACGCAGGATCTCTGGCGCTAACGTACACAGATTTTTCGTCAGCCAGTGAGAAAAAGAACACAGCGACTCACAGGTGCGTATGAATTCGGGGGCGCTGATTTCACTGTTGCACGTGCTGACCGAGTACACCTGGTACTTGTAGAGCTGCCCGCAGGTGACGGAAGTGAACTGGCACACGTTGCTGAGGGTCCTGCACTCGGTCACTTTGCCACTTTGGTCCGTCGAAGTTGCGACGTAGTAGAGGGTGTTGTTGGTGGGCTGCCAGCTGAAACTGATGACGTTGCTGGAGCAGGTGTGGCTGGTCTGAAGCTGGACTGGAGCGCAGGGCACTGGGCAGAGGGAGAGATAGTGGGAGGACATTAGAACACACAGCGCGGGAACGTTGTCCACAAATGCTGCCAAGTCAGATGAAGGGAACATTCAAATAAGACCCGATCAGTCTCCCTCTGGCTGAGCTGCTTGAGAGGATCCGGTGCTGCTCCCTCAACCCAGTTTTGAGAGAGGACGAAAAAGGGCAGAACCAACGGCCTTACGAGGAACTGGGAAAACCGGTAAACGGTGAAAAAGTGGTGGAGAGGAGAGAAGGAAATGAGCTAACCGAGGGAGCGGTAGATTCACAGGGCAGATAGAACGATGGATGGACAGATGAAGGTGCCAAAGTTTCCTGTTTGCTATCTGTGGATCACGGAGGCGGAATGAGCTTTGTCCGCCAATTCTTTGTTTACCATCCACGTAGGCGACGCCGTGATGGATGAGACACAGGATCGTCTGCGTGGATGTTACACGTCTTCCGCACCTTTGCAATTCCCAGACTCGGACTAAAGCTGACCTTTGAGATAACTGTCTCATGTCAGCGCGCTGTAAAGACGCTTTAGATCAGCTGGTGTAGGGTGGCAGCTCGCGGCGGCTAATGAGTGGGTGTGTGTTGAGGCTCGGCATGAGAAAACAATGTGAGACACAAAGGGGGACGACCCAAGCAAGATCCCAGAGGAGCTCACCCCATTCAATGTGCATGACAGGTGCTCCCAGGATGTCCAGGAGCAGGAGTGTGTGTGACAGAAGGAGATGTGGAAGAAAAACAAGAAGGAGTGTATTCGGGAAGTATCGCCTACACGGAAGGAGATATGGGACTGGTAGATAAGGATGGTGAATATGTGTGTGCATGTGTGTGTGTGTGCGTGCATGTGTGTGTGTATGTCTCAGCGCTGGCAGATGCCCCTCTCTTACCAGTTTCAAAGGTCCTAGAGACGTTTCCAGTGCTCTCGCAGTCGTCAGATATGGTGGTGACCCTGACGCGGTAAACTTCGCCGCATTTCAGCCTGGTGATCTGGCAGCTGCTGGAAGTGGACGTGCAGTTCAGGGACATCCCGGTTCCGTCGGTGGCCGTGGCCCGGTACGACGACGACCCGAACACCAGGTCCCACGTGACCGACACCATGCCGCTGGAGCAGGTGTAGTTCAAGCTGATGGTGGTGACAGGGTTGATGTCTGCGGAGGTGGGAGACGGCGCTCAGATGGTGTGGTCTGGGCAAGGGGACGAGCCCCAGACAGGGGAAGGGGGTAGCCAGGGGCCTCAGACACTTACTGGAGGTGAGGTGAGTGACGGTGACAGGTTCTCCAGGCACCAGGAAGGTGTTGACGGATGACACTGCCACCGTGTAGTTGGAGCAGGGCTCCAGGTCGCTGATGTCCATAGAGGTCTGCAGCGTTTTCCTGACCACAGGCGGGTTGCTGCTGTCGCTGTCAATCACATTCACCTGGTAGAGCAGCACGTCGCTCACCGAATCCCATGTGACCCGGGCCGTGCTCTTCCCCGTCACCTCCAGGTGGAGCGAGACCGGGGGCTGGACCACTGTGAGGAGAGAAAGACCAGCATTATCCTACCAACACATTCAAGGGGACATCGGCGCTGATGTCTGCGTGTGTATATTAGAAGCTAGAAGGGGCCAAACAAGCAAGTAGGAGAGTAAGCAGAAAACATAAAGGTTTCACATTCAAGTGAAAATGTCGGCATTATGTGTGTTATCTGTCCATTTGTGTGTGTGGTGGCTGGTGGGGAATAAATACTCTTAGATGACAGGGAGGAAAAGTTTAGCTGTTTCCATTGATGTTTTGTTAAGTTAGAGGTCCACTGCAATGGCATGTGTAATTATTCCTCTGTATCAAATTTTATCAATGTTTTATTGGGATTTTCAATAAAATGTTCCTCATAATGAAACAAGATTATTTCATCAAAAAGTCTTTTTTCCCAAAAATCTGTCTTGGAAAAAGGTTGTCTTATATTGGCGATCATCTTTTATTCGAGTCAATACGGTAATTCGGTGCGATTATTGTTGCACGTACTACCGATTATTGTCCCGATAGCGTCAGTACCATATCTTCAATGAGGACGGGGTGTGGCTTATCTTACTAGACTGGCCTTGGCCTGAATGAATTAATTCTCTCTAACCCAAACCCCCTCAAACCCAAACAGCTCTCGTTCCTTATGTAACAGCGGCATCATTGCTTGACAGCAAGGTGGCGCTGCATCACGTCACATCTCTGGAGCCACCGGCATCCTGCCTGTCCAAACTGCTCAAAAGGCATTAAGACAGGTGGTTGGCCCCCCCTGTGGACGTACATGTTTTGATGGTCCTGATCACACTCCTGGATCCACGGCCGGCGCTGTTGGAGGAGATGACGTAGCAATTATAGGTGGTGGATGGGCTCAAGTTGTCCACCACTGTGCTGTCGCCTGTGAAGCTGTTGTTGACGATCAGCTGGTTGTTGTGGAACAACTCCACAAACAGTATGTAGTTCTCTGCCCCGATCACCGTTGACCACTGGAACTCTATAGCCGTGCTAGAGATGGCTCTGGAGAGGGTGATCTGAGACGTGGCCGGAACTGAGAAGATAATGAAGGAGAAGGTAGTTGAGGAAGAGGATGCTCAAACCTGTGGTCTCCTCCGTTTTTGTCCTCTGCTTCTGTGGCTTTTCCTGCTTTTCAGCCACATCCTCACCTGTCATGGCCGACGCCATGTCCGTGCAGACCACAGACAGGAACTGGAAGACCTTTAGCGTGATCTGGTACAGGTGTCCCGGCCGCAGGCCCTGGATGAGCCTCTGCGTGGTGGGCGCGTTCTGCTGCACCACCACGGGGGCGATGGTGGTAGAGTTGAGCACCCTCAGGGTCAGGTGGTACGTGGTGGCCGCGGGGAAGCTGTCCCATTGGATGTTGAGCGTGGAGGCCGACGGGGATGTCGTGGAGATAATGGAGCAACCTGAGGAGGACACCAGGGGAACCATCCCAGCGGTGGATTAGGTTCCATAGAGAGGAAGTAGCGGCAGCTGTGTGTTGGACCCACTGAGGAATGGCAGCCCATCAACTAATTACCTTGTGGGGTAAAAACTATATAAACATATGAGATTATCCAAATATTTTCCGGGTATCTTCCACAATCTAGCGTGTTAAGTGGGTTTCCAAACCAACGACACACACCAGTGACCTGAGAAGAAGTGCAGTATACACTGATACACTGTATGTTGACAAGTATTGCAGATTTTGATACTAAATGTGGGTGTTGTAGGGTCGATTCTTATGTCATATGAAATTTTTTTTATTTTTCCTTCATGCACTTAATTTTTTGGAAATACGTGTTTCTTCCCCATCTCACTCTGCACTGATGTCCTCTTGTCTGCTACGATCAGAAAACGGAGCGCTACCATTTCACACACTGCCCCCCAACCCCTTCACAAATCATCCCCACCACCTGCCCTGCCCCCCACATCGACATTCTGCTCACCTGTGAACAATGTTTATCTGTTAACTGTGCCCGAATTGTCTACCTGAATTTAAAATGAAATCAAATCACTTACACACTTGAACGTCATAAAAATTCATTCAGGTCTGGAACTTTGACGATGCATCCAATTTCATCATTTCAAAGTGTCTATATTAGTATCTGTAGCAGTATCGATATTTTGTATTAGTGATCAGCCCAGTGGCATCGCTGATCAACCCCTCGACTCCTCTCTCAGGGTCTCAGGAGGGCTGCCATCTAGTGGTCAGAGGGGTCGTCAACGTTTACTACCGCTATAGTTTGTGTGTGTGTGTGTGTGTGTGTGCTCGCCTCTCAAGTTGGTTCCTCAAAGGCAGAGATTTCTATTTCACATCTCGCTCTAACTCGTTTGCTGAATTTTCTGAATTGATGTCTATGTGAAATGTGTGATACTAATTAAGAATTTGTTCAATATAATTAATCTAATTAATATACATTTGCATTAATTTACATTAATTAATTCCATTACATTTAGTTTTTAAAATTCTGATGTATTCTCTATATTGAGTCATTTATGGAAATATCTTGCCAATCAATATTCAGTAATCACTCATTAACTAACATGTTTTATTTGATTTTTCCATCTGAAAAGACATCAGCTGAACTCCAAAACGGGAATGTTCCCAAAGTATGTCTTTCCAATTATAGTGTAAACGAGAGCAGACTCACCCGTGGCTGAAACATGATGGATCTAAGACAAAAATAACATAAAGTACATAAATGAAAAATGAATCTAGACACATGAAGGAAGCAAAAATTAATTCAGACCAAATAGAATCCATCAAGTAGGATCACCTGTGTGGAGAACAGGAGGAGAAGTGCTAAAGATAAAGTCCACAGCTTGTCCATCCTCAGAGCATTAGTTAGTTCCATCCATACGCGGCGTCCTCACACAGACGCTGGTCTGAGTGCCGTGCGGCCCGAGAGCTGTAGATCAACGTCATGGGAACCAATCAGGATGTCCTAAATGAGGACAGGTGGACTCTCGACGCCCGTGGGCTTGCTGTCATCATGAGAAGGAAAGAAAGAATGGAGCGGGAGGGACAAGGGAGGGGGGAAAGCACCCTCAGCCTACAGCGGACATCAGTGTGTGTTTCAGAGTGTGTCAGCCAGATACTGTATGTTCCCCAACGGAAGCCGGACGTTGGAGACGCTCCCTGCTGGGACAGGACTGCTATCTGTCAGTCTGTCGGTCCATCCATCCATCCATCCATCAATCCATCCATTCATCCATCCATCCATCCGTCTATCTATCTATCTATCTATCTATCTATCTATCTATCTATCTATCTATCTATCTATCTATCTATCTATCTATCTATCTATCTATCTGTCTGTCTGTCTGTCTGTCTGTCTGTCTGTCTGTCTG
>OMPJ01002378.1:7271-17849 GCA_900312935.1 Carapus acus
GGGGGTGGGCAGCAAGTTGAAACCTAAGCTTTCTGGACCCTATTTTCCCTTCCTTCGGGCATTCTGTGGATGGTGAAAAATGTGCTGTATATTTGAAGTGTTGGATCACGTGACGGAGGCTGGGTTTGTGAATCAAAGTACACAATGATTTCAGACAGAGAGCGAGAGGGTGTATGTTAGAGAGAGAGAGAGAGAGGGGGCGAGGGAGAGGGTTGACAGGGAGTGAGTGAGGGAGGGAGGGAGAGAGAGTGAGAGAG
Organism: Carapus acus; assembly: GCA_900312935.1. Classification (NCBI taxonomy): domain Eukaryota; kingdom Metazoa; phylum Chordata; class Actinopteri; order Ophidiiformes; family Carapidae; genus Carapus; species Carapus acus. Next base: position 7,529 of record OMPJ01002378.1, read on the forward strand.
AGAGAGAGAGAGAGACGGAAAAAGGGAGAGGGAAGAAGTGGATTGCAACAGGCTGTGCTGTGCCGTCGCCGCGCGAGACACTTCTTGACTGACAAACAGAACGGCTGCACTTCGTCTCCGCTCATCTCCCTCACTGACTCGCGGCCAGAGCTCGTCGGGGCTGCTCGCTGATCCCATCCCGGCCCGGGTAGGTTTTGTTTTTCCAGCGCTCTCTATTGTGTTTAGATCTACTTTTCTCCTCCTCGGCTAACTTTTTTTTGGTCGGTGTGTGAGAACGGGAAAATACACAAAGGGGACATGTCAGAGCATGAGTGAGATGTGCGCGCGTGTAGGAGAGAGGGAGAGAGTGTGTGTGCGCGCGTGGGTGCCTGCGTGCGTGCGCGTGCGCGCATGTGTGTGTGTGTACTCAGAAGAATGGGACGGCATGAGTGGAGAGATTGAGTTTCCTGAGGACAGCTTTAATTGAGAACAGAGATTTCCAGAGAGGGAGAAAGAACAACAGAAAGAGCTAAAGGAGAGGAATGAAAGCCGATCGGCGCTCGCATGTGCTCCGGAGCTGCTCCATGTGAGCAGATGAGAGAGTGTGTGTGTGTGTGCCGTGCGCGCGTGTGTGTGCATGTTTATCCTCATTCGTTTGTCCCATTGATGGCTGTGCGTCTGAGTGTGTTTCTGCGCTTTAACACTTTTAGTCGCAATCGCCAAAAGGCGTTGAGATGCTGTGAGCAGGAACATTTTGTTTTGAACACACAATCCCAATTTATTTTTCCTTTATGTGTCAGCGGCTGTGATACAGGTGAGTTAGGGAACAAACTATCAGGAGCAGACGAGGAGGCTGCTCTCGCCTGCAGGCTCTCTGCAGGCCAACAGGCTGCCTGTCAGCGATGATGGATGGCTTCATCAGCCTCACAAATGGCTGAGCTGGGGCCGGTGTACCTGAGTGTGTACACACACACCCACAGCGGCGTGTCCTTCCTGATGCTTGTGTAAACAGGTTATCATCACGCAATTTTGCGCGAGGAAACAATGAAAATAGGCCTGCGTTGGCTCGTCAGTGCCATTTGTGTACTTTGTGTGTGCGTGTGCGCGACCGACTGTCTGTTGCATTTATAAAAAGATACACTGCCAGATTGATGATTTGTCATAAAGCTGCTATTGGTCCGCCGAGTGTGTCTGCCGCGCTAATCCGAGCCGTCTCCGTCTCTCCGATCACACCACCCTGCTGACTGCTCGCTCGCTGCCGTTCTATACTCTGCACAGCCGTGACAAATCTGGCGCCGAATTAATTTTCCCAACGTCCGATGGAGCGGTCATCGCCACATAGGGGCATTCCGGAACAGCGTTGGTGCGACAGGTCGCACATAAACAGCTGGGTGTAAAGAGGAGCGTGGCATCAGAAATCCCACTTTAGAAAACAATGATGTGCCCACGCCATCTAAATATAACTTCTCTTCTCTTCTCTTCTTTTCTCCCCTACTCTCCTACCCCTCCTCGTCTCCTCTCCACATGTCTCCTATGTATCTTTCAGTTCTTAACGTTTTCCATGAATAAGTCTGATGTGACTTTTGTGTCAGGTTAGCGGGTATTGGGGTTAGAGTTAGGGGGTTAGGGTTAGGGTTAATCTAACATAGTCCTTAATGTTAAGGACTATGTATCTTATAGTCCTTAACGTTTGTCATGAATAGGTCTGATGTGACTTTTGTGTCGGGTTAGGGTTAGTGTTGTTTGGGTTAGGGGTAGGGGGGTCAGAGTTAATCTAACATAGTCCTTAACGTTAAGGACTATGCATTTTACAGTCCTTAACGTTTGTCGTGAATAAGTCTGATGTTACTTTTATGTTGGGTTAGGGTTAGGGGGGCTTGGGTTAGGGTTAGGGTTAATCTAACATAGTCTGTAACATTAAGGACTATGTATTTTATAGTCCTTAAGGACTATGTAGGACCAATGTTCTGGACTTTGTATCTTGTAGTCCTTAGCGTTTGTCAATGAATAAGTCTGATGTGACTTTGAAGTTGGGTTAGGGTTAGGGGGGTTAGGGTTAGCCTAACGTAGTCCTTAACGTTAGGGACTATGTATCTCATAGTCCTTAGTATTTGTCATGAATAAGTCTGATGTGACTTTTACGTTGGGTTAGGGTTAGGTTTGAGGGTTAGGGTTAACCTAACATAGCTCTTAACATGAAGGACTATGTATCTTATACTTCTTAACATTTGTCATGAATAAGTCTGATGTGACTTTTTTGTTGGGGTAGGATTAGGGGGGCTGGGGTTAGGGTTAGCCTAACGTAGTCCTTAATGTTAAGGACTATGTATCTTCTAGTCCTTAACGTTTGTCATGAGTAAGTCTGGTGTGACTTTTGTGTTGGGTGTCATCATTCAGACGTCGTCTTTGTGTTGAATGTAACTCCTTTAACCGCATTGCAATCTCATCTTTGTTCCCTACACTTTGTAAGAATGACAGCCCCTGAGGCCGAGAATGTTGTCTGGCTCCTCTCTCTCTTTCTCTCTCTCTCTCTCTCTCTCTCTTTCTCTCTCTCTCTCTGCTTCGCTGTCTGTCTCTCCTTCTTCCTCTGTCGCTTGCGTTTTATTCCTCACTCATTTTGTTCCCATTGTCAGAAATCGTCGTCACCTTTGTTCCCGATTCGTGTCGGCTGCGATCAGCATCGCGCCCTGTCTCCAGCGTTCCGTCAAAGTACGGCTATTGTTGTTTGTTTCTGAGAGGAGGGCGATTAGAGATTGGCGGTTAAGTTATTTTACGAGGGTATACAAGCATGGCGTCAGCTGCGGTTTGTCATGCCTGTATCATTCCAGAAATTTTGACGTCAGCGGTTACAGTCACACTTACATTCGCGGCCACTTCTCAAAACTTAAGTCCATTAAGTGTTTCAGTATGTCTGAGAAACCATCTCGGTGTTTTTAATCACGGCCTAAGGCGGCTCGGCAGCACATGCTACAAGTCTCTTAACCACACTTAAATCCCCTCTGCAGAGGAGGGGCGAGAGAGTTCGTATGTGTGTGTGCGTGCGTGTGTGACACGTGCGCGCACACACACACGCACACACACACGCCGTGGCAGGACTTTTGACTCACTTTTCACTTTAATACTAAATGAAAAGCTGTCTACCAAATGCCTCAATTAGGCCTGACCCATGACCAGGCCTCTTAGCCCGGAGCGACAGCGGCCAACCTTTGCGTTGACCTGCAGACCCCTCGGCAGCCCACAGGGCGACTCCACATAATGACAACATTGTGTGTTTTTTATTAAACATCACTATCATCAACATCATCCCATTAGCAAAATTCACCCACTGTCACTGCTTTCTGATCAAGAGCGTAAAGGACAGAAGGGGGCACCTTTGTTTGCTCAAATCGACATTGTGTATGTTGTGTCTCCGTCAGTTCTTTTCGAAATTTAGCAAAGGAGAAATAACGAAGCCAACTAGTCTGGCGTGCTAATTGCTAAAGGAGACATTCTAGAGACCGCCGTAGAGCGTGCACAGTTCCCCGCACAGGGAACTGGATGTTATTAGGAGTAACAATCGTGTAGTGTGGTGGTTCGCAACATGTGGTCCATGTGCCAAGACTGGTACCTTTATATGGAGTCTAAAAACATCTGGAAGATAGTTAAATCTGTCTATTTATGGATGTTTTGACGCATTTCTGTTGCATTTTACGTAATGATGACTTGCCATCTGGAAGTCTGGATAATGTATACACAATCCTTCAATCCTTCCCCCCCAAATTAACACATTTCTGAGTGGCTTATCAAGCTGGAGCAGCAGGAGATGTGCAAGTATTAAAATGATTGGAGTTGTGAAGTGTAGATGCTCGCCTCTGACCAATCGGCTGCACTCAAAGCTCGAAACAAAACAAAGGAAAGTTTTCTTGAATTCCTAAAAAGCGGCTGTGTTGTCAAAAGCACTCAGATTTCTCTCCACGTAGACCGAGCAGAAACAAAGTATGGAAAATCTGATCCCGTTCAGTGGAAAGCAACTATTTTAACAAGTTTAATGTCTTGTGAGCATTCTGAGACACATCCCTGAATTATAACTTTTGACTTAATGGATAGACAAATATTTAGGCAGCCCTAACATACACTGTATCTATGCAGTATTTATATATTGTTTATTGTACTTAGTATACCATCCTGGGTAAATATAAATGATGTGTTTACAAAAGTGAAAAATTGTTTGCGGTGGTAAGATTGCTGTGAGTTGGTGATATTTTTATGGTCTTTGCTGTATTTACATTCCTCGAAAGGATTTTTTTTCTCATGTGACCTTGAAGTGAAATACAGTTTTGTTATTTAGTGGAAAATCTAATTATATTGTACGTGGGTGATGATGCCTGTGTACTTTCTCTGTGACGGTTGCTGTGTTGCTCCGACTCTGTTTTGCCAGCAGCGCATGTCTTTCAGTTCATCGTCCCCTCAGACTACATTTGATGGCGGTTTTATGGTTTACAGCTAATTATCCTCCATGAAGTCATATTTTACCTCAAATTTTCCCTCGTCTGAGATGTTGTGGTGTGCGTCAAACACGTGCAATCATTGGTGGTGAAATATTAAACTTCCTAAAGTACAGCAAAGTTTGAACAATAATGGAGACAAGTAGGACAGAAATAATGTCGAGTAGGGAAAAAGAAAACGCCATTATGAAGAGAAAATGTGTAGTGGAATAACCGCCTACTTTCCAGTTGAGTCATACGGCTCAAAGACAGCAGCCACACTCAGAGACTTTGGAAATAGAACGACATTAAAACAGCCGCAATTTCAAAAGCCCGTCATTTTACTTTCCCGCTTAGCTTACAGAAGAAAAAAAAAGTGAAGGAAATTAAAGCGCAAAATGAAGGCACATTCATTTCAGGCCCGTTCTGGGTTCCAAGTGAGCTTGTCATCACACAAACGCACATTTATGATTTTAAAGAAGTGTTCAGAGTCACTGCGGGGCTACCGGTTGATGTGGTGGACCACGTAAACATACCTTTATCGCATTTTCCATCTTACATTTGAATGCCAGAGAGCAAGCAATGAAATGATCAAACACAATAAAGTACCTCATTATATGCTGTAGACCGAAACACATGTGTACACACTCTGTTTCTCAATCGTCCTCTCTGAAGTCTGTCCAAATAAGACTAAGCCGTGACACCGCTGAGTCCCATAAAAAAAGTTCAGATGTTAATGGAAATGTGCGCTCGTAACAGTTCAATTAAAGAGCGCTTTGTTGCCGAATGGAGAGCGGACAAACTGTACGCAGTCATACAGAAAGTTGATATTCTGACCGGAGTCGGTATCCTCCCTCAGCGAGCTCCCGCGGTCAACGCGCAGAAGGAGCTGAGGAAATGATCCTGATTTGTTGTTGTTGACAGCTATAGCTCGCTCTGCATTGCGGAAAGCTGAGTTGCGTACGCTCGTCCCAGAAGGCCCGCTGCTTTGTGGCTGCGAGCTCAGTCCTCTCCAAGTTAAGCCGGCGCTCACAAAGACGGAACGAGAGACAGAAAATACCATACAAATACGTCTTGCGATACATCTTCTGCGCCTGGCCTCTAATTTATTGGAGGCATTTTTTCGCCAACTCCTGTATCAGCATCGGGAGTCGGTTTCGAATGTGGTCTGGACTCCCACAGAAGCCGAAACGTTACTCACGACCGGAGAGAATTCTACCACTCCATCCCTCAAAGTGAGGGTCAAACGCATTCTCGGTGCGATTTCATCTGTGCTCGCAGACAATTTTTCACGTTCCCCTCTTTTCCGATTCCAAAGCGAGGAGTTGCCGCCAATGCGACTCATCACCAGGGTGGTTGAGCATTCCCCCCCTCGCAAACATAAAGGCAAATGATCGACGAATCGCTCAAGATTTGTATGTCTGATTTTTATTTCGCGACTCAACCTCACAGAGAAACGCCGCCTTGAGTCGTCCTTGGATGTGCCAAAAAAAAAAACCCTCCTTTGAGTCAGAAAGCTTTAATGGATTTCACAGGGAGGTCAAACTCAGGATGCAGCTTTTGGGGATGAAGAAGATTGTCAGACAGGCAGATGAAAAATTACACCCCCTGCTCGGTTTGGTTAAGCCCCACTTTAGACTAATCAGAATCAAGGCGGCAGGGGAAAGGCATGATGAACCACCTCGGACTGAAGGTGTTTTGTTTCCTGAAGTTGGAGTCGGGACCGAGACACAAACAAGAAAGTCAGACAGCCGTTGTCACATGCATCTGTTGAACATTTTAGGAGGCCAGACGTTTGAGGCGCTGTCTTATTAGAACGTGTCATGATGTATTTAAACAACTCGAGGTGGGGAAAACTGCTTCACAAAGCCTTAAAGAAAGAAAGACGTCCCTCTGTAAAGTTAATGATATGTGAGTAGGTTTCAAGACGCTCTGCTTAAAATTGGTCTAACTCGGCCTCTTGGGTGCCGCCACACTTTCTGGACATTTTAATTGAAGGCACAGCCAGCTCACTGACCTGCCTTGACTCACACAAACACACATTTGTCAACACTTGGCTCGTTATACCATAAAACTCAAGACTGACCGGCAGCCATTGCCCCAAAACCCTCGTGTTGCATTATGTCCACATGGGGCTGCGTGTTCTGAGTCGCTCGCGCTTGTTTATGGATGAGTTAGCATGTGACGTCGGGAAATCTGGAAAACTTGAAGATCCCGAGTTGAAAAGGCCTGCAGAATAAAAAGCGTTTACTGCCTTAATGGCACGCAAGTCCGTCCAACGTACACAAAGTCGCTTAAAAAATGAGCTACGGTGATACAAAACCGTGTCTGGGGGAGGAATGATTGAGAAAGCAATTATGTAGCAGGAGCTGTCAAAGTCAAAACTAAGATGTCTGGCCAAATCTAGTTTAATTTGAGCTCATAGTGGAGGCCGAGCACAGTAATGACCCTCTCCGTCTTCGGTGTGTGTGTGTGTGTGTGTGTGCGTGTGCCTGGGTGTGATTTCATTGCTGTGGCCCTGACTAGCTCAGAGCTGAAAACCATAAAGTGGAGTCACACTTGCAGCCAAGATAACCAGATCCAGGTGATACTCCTAATAAGGCCCTTAAAAACACACCCGTGTTCCAAACCAGTTAAGATCACTTCAGCTGTTCACACACTGGCCCAACGGCACTAAAGCAGACGACGCCATTAAGAGTAACGACCGCAATGTGTACGGGTGCTGTGATCCTCGTTAGCTAAAACTAATAATGTCTGGCTGATTGTTTTTGGGGTCCTACATGCGCCAGATATTCATCATTTCTCCCTTAAACAAACACACATTCATGCGCACTGACAGCTACTTGTCATTCCACTTCAGGTACCCTGATGCTAGCTAGACCGTGATTCTTTGTGCGTGCGTGTGTGTGTGTCCACGATCAGGCGACCCAGTCTGACCTAACCCGAGCAGGTCTCATAAAGGCAGCATTGAGGCCTGGACACAGCGCTGCTTTTGTTGCCCCTGCCCAAGGTGTGTTGTCCCCGGGGAGAGGGTTTGGAGGGGAAGGAGGGATGGACGGAGGGAGGGAGGAGAGGAGAGGAGAGAAGGTGTTACTCATTAGCGAGAGAAAAAGCGCTGCTTGGCTTGGCAACACATTATTTCGTGGTTTATAGTGGAAATAAAACACCAAACTTTTATTTTTATGTATGTTTTCTCCCCCTTCCCGCCATGCATGCTGGGTTACTACAGTCCGTTCTTTCTCTTCTTTTATTAATCCACGTCCCAGCATGGCTCTAATTAATTGGGCACCCTTCTTTTTCTTGCACATGGTCTGCCAGATGCTGGAAACAAATCGTTCCTCTCGTCTCCTCTCCTCTCTTCTCTTTTGTTTCCATCTTTCCCTCCCCTCCACCGTCAACACATACTCCATTTTCCTCCCCAATTCCTCCCGTACATCTGGGTCTCATACTCGCTAGTTCTTGGCCGCCGATTGGCGGAGAGGCCCCCCCTAACCCTAACCCCAACCCTAACCAGCATCTGCGCCTGGATCCTACGTCCCCCACCGGCCCCCGTATTTACGCCTCCATTCTTCAAGGTCAATTGCAGCTTTCAATGGCGCTTCAGCACGTGTGAAAGCTCCACGGTTCACACTCATTACTTCGCCCAGCGCGCGTGATTAAAGTCACGGAACATCTGCGTACGTTCGCCGGTGTCGCTTACATGTCCGCGCTTGTATGTTTTCGTGTCGGGCTCCGATGGTTTCGCGTGTATTTCGGGACGATTTCGCCGCCTCATGTTTTGGGATCGCTTTTTCAAAAACGACACAATTTGTTCAACATGTGTTGGGGAATCTTTGATCCTCCGACACAAAAGCTCTTTGTTCGACGTTTTGAAGGGACTATCCCTGCTTGGCCCTCGCAGAGAAGAAAAACCGCAGCGCAGCCAAGCAGCTCCCAAAAAAAAAAAAAAAAGTAGGAGGAGGGAGAGGAGAAAGGGGGGAAAAAACCGTCAATATGGGAAATATGACTTTAAAAACAATACTGACTGAGCGCGCTTCGACTGTGAATGTGAACATGTATGTGCATGCGAGTGTGGGAAAGAATATCTGCTGCAATAACAAAAGGATACGGAAGAATTTTGACTGTACGCAAACGCCGACGTCTGCTAGATTAACAACAGATTGTTCATGTTGGAGTTCATTCAAAGAAAAACGACGCCTTCGCCAGATTGGCCGAATTTGTTTTGTATGAAATTGTGTTTTCGCATTCTTAAAAACTCATCATGGTACCTTGCGTGATGAAGTGGGGAAATCTGCATGCGATATCTCGGGGTGTGAGTCTACGTTGATTGTGTAAACCGCTCAAATCTTCATTCCTCTCCTCTTGACAAGACACAAGAGGCGAAAAGAGGAGAAGGGAAGATTGAAAGTGTGTGGAAAGGCGGGGGGTGAAAAAAAGAAAAACGCACAACGAAAGAAAGAGAGAAAGAGGGGAAACAAAAGAAATTCACTGGCGGCTGCATGTGTGGTGTTATTGTGCTGGAATGGGACAAAAAGCCAGTGGAGGAGCCTCATCTGTCTCTTGTTAAAGTATTTATTTACTTATTTATTCTTTATGGCGGCGCAGGAAGTCTGGGCCGCTCTCCACGTTTTTCTCGGCGCATACGTCGTGTTGCAAAGGGTTAATTGTACCCACGTTGTGGCTCGCTAGGCTCCGGCAGGCTGGCAGAGGGAACAGAGAGCGTCTTTATAACGCAGCGCCGCTGATTGAAATCATATGGCATCGTCTGAAATCATCCCATTGCGGGAAGAGAGACCAAAAGTAAAAAGAAGGGGGGGAAAAAAAAGAGAGCAGCGTCAGACCCCCTCAGCCTGTCAGGCTCAGGGTGTTTGTTTGTTGTCTCACTCCCCTGGTGGTGCGGCCTTGTGTTTGCCCCCGTGCCCGCTTCCTGCTGCTAATTGCTCCGGTCTTCGAAAGTGAGTGAAATATTTGCGTCTGTCTTTGATTTGACTGGAGATGACGCCGCCGTGCCCTGTTTTAGTGGTCGGTAATTGACACCTCTCTCCTTCTTCTTCTTCTTCTCCTCCCTCCTCTCGCCAGACTGGAGACCTGCGGCCGCCTCAGCCCAGCCCAGCCTCGCCTCCCCTCGCCTCCCTGCTTCTTCTTGTTCCCCTCCACAGCCTGCGGCGAGCGGAGTGGCTGAGGTGCTGCTGGATGGCACCGGGACACTCGGGACTCCCGGCAGCTCCCTGACACAAACTCGGGAAGGAAGAAGAAGAAAGCCAGACGTCGCCGCGTCTCTTCCCTTTTACTGAGACGCCCCAGAGCGCTTTTCCACCACCATGGCGACCAACAGGGAGCAGCAGCTGGGTCACATGACCGGCTTTCCCCGCACCATGTACCCCTTCACCTTTAACTCCATGCGGAGCCACTCCCCCTTCGACCTGCTGGCCAGCAGCAACCTCTTCGGACGCTTTGGGGCCGATCTTCCCAAAGAGATGGCAGCCTTGTGTGAGTAATAAAACCGATCTGGTATTTCTCCACCCACCGCCAAATACACAAAGTAACTACGCATTGTAAACTGTAAACAAAATACTCAGTACAACCATGTCTCCAGTTTTCCATTGTGGTCATATTGGAGTATCCGGAGAACTGAAGAACACGTGTGATTGGCCAACGGCTAAGGGACCAGGCATAAGGTGGTGTGGAGGTGAGGGAGGACTAGGGGAGATGAAAGAGGAGAGGAGAGGAGAGGAGAGGAGGACGGAGGAGAGGAGAGAGAAGCAGAGAGGAGAGAAGAGGAGATACAAGAGGAGACGAGAGGAGAGGAAAGGAAAGGAGAGGAGAGGAGAAAAGTGGGACGGAGGAGAGGAGAGGGGAAGACTAGAAAGAGGTGAAGG
>OMPJ01002389.1:3829-15253 GCA_900312935.1 Carapus acus
CGAGCATCAGTTTGTGTTTAGTGCCTTGCTCAAGGATATGTGTGTGTGTGTGTGTGTGTGTGTGTGTGTGTGTGTGTGTGTGTGTGTGTGTGTGCGTGTGTGTGTGTGTGTGTGTGTGTGTGTGTGTGTGTGTGTGTTTTTCCATTGAACAGCTGAAAAATAGACAACTCGAATTGTTATTCACGATAAAGAAAACATTTCAAAACAATCAGAAATTCCGAGGGGATCCTTTAGTTATACTGTATACCAATTGTGGTCACTGCATAACAGTAGTTCTGGTTGCTATAGTTACGGTTGCAGTGGATAGATATATAAATAGATTTTAAAAACTTGCACATGCTCTTATGCATTTTAGGAGATATTTTTACAACTGTGTACATATATTTTTATGACAGATTTGTCAATGAATGTGTAAATAAGATTGGGAATTACTTTTTTTATGATACAAAACACTAAAATCAACCAAAACAGAAACACAACTGTGCAGCCCGGTGTTATGTTTTGTTTTAGAATTTGATCGTTTAAATTCAATCGTGTTTTATTGTGTCTGAGGTTGATTATGTTTTTCATTTGCACAAATATGCATGTTGTGTTTTTATTTAACTGCCACCAACTGAGTTTGAATTGACTTGAACTTTTTTGCGAACTTAACATTGAATGTATTATTCGCTGGTTGCACCAAAAATAATCCAGATAACATGATAAACGTTTCTTTAATTTACTTTGTCATAATGGACATGTCCGGAGCTTTTCCACACGGTTTCATTATGCATCAATACTCGGTCGGACCTTGCAAAGTTAATGATACTGAACTGCGTTTCCGATTGAAAATGATGTCGATCTGTTCCCATGGAAACCTGGGCTCGGTGTCACAGTGTGTGTGACACACACTCTCTCCGACAAGCCTCTCCTGATTTATTGACTCTGCACTGCCGCGAAACAGCGGCACCAGGTATTGTGATAATTTACGAATCATGGCCCCGCGCTGGCCCCATATTCCCAGCGACTGAAGTATTTGTACACATAGTAAATAAATACAGGTGGTAGCGTGCGGCGGCGTGGTGATGCATGGCGCCCGCCCTGATGTATTTCCCCATGTTCGTCTGCGCTGTCTTTCTCTGGATTAACATAACCATGTTAATGGCTGCGGGTACGGGGAACATTGCCAGGCAGAAGGCAGGTCATCAACAACTCCACCGCCACTCCATTGTTCATCGGGACGACGGCGAAGAGAAACACGCAGAAACACACACCAGCGTCTTGGCTAATTACCGAGGCAGCATTCTGCTAACGTGTGTTGGTTTGGAACCATCTGTCAGTGCGACCGGAGCATGATGCGGCACTCTCTCCCTGTCTTCCTCTCTCTCTCTCTCTCTCCATCTCTCTCCTTTCACCGTCTCTCTCTTACACACAAGCACGCACACAGTCACACTCACACAACCGTGAGAGAGAAACAAGCACTTCGTCCTCCAAAAAAGGTGTCGACATCTCGGCAGCCTGGTTGAAGGTGAAAATGAACGCTGTGTCTTTTGTGTTTTGGATTTTTTTGGGCGGGGGGGATGGAGGATGATTAATGAAGCGTGTGTAAAGGAAGAAACCCGAAACACTTCATCAGCGGTGGTAACGCGGGGCGGCCTCCAACAAGGCGCGTGGACCTGTTGGCGGCATGCAGGAGCAGATTCTGGCGCCGGCTGCAGGATTAAATCCGGCGCTCGGATCTCACCTCATTTTCTCTTGCCAAGCTTTTCTTTGGCACCTCCCACCCGCGCTCTCCCTCTTCCTGCTGTCAGTCGCAAAGTTCCTGCATAAAACAGGCAGAATTAGATGATATTAAACTGTCTCCCTCCCCTCTGCCGCTGACGGTTTATGTAACATCCCTCCATCCCTCACCTCCCATCGTAGCAAAATCAGTGTCCTGATGAAGCTAGTGGTGGCGCTGTGCTACAAAGTAAGCTTTCTGCAATTGTGTATTTTGAACAACCTTGCGTACGTGTGAAAACAGGTTGACAGGCTTCATTGATGCATTCGTACATTAAATGGATGAGCAAAAACAGAAACATTCCTCTGCACATGAGGGCGTTGCTCCTCTGTTTTGTAGAGAGTGTGTAGCGGGCTGCTGGGTAGCATCCCAGAATGCGAAGCGCCAACCTTGTGAGGGGAGCAAAGGCAGGCAGGCAGGCAGGCAGGTAGGTAGGTGGGCCTCCACCAAGTGGCAGAGGCGTGAAGGGAGGACGGGACAGAAGCAGAGAAGTGAGGAAGGAGAGAGGGAAGAGTCGAATTAACGCCAAGGCTGTGGGTGGGGACATTTTACAGGAGGAGGAGACGTGGAAGGTGTGTGTGTGTGTGTGTGTGTGGATGGAACGGGCCCCTCCAGCGAAGCAGAATGCCGTCAAGTATGAAACGGTTATTATCTGTTATTATCTCCTCCAGGCGATCGACTCGACCCGTCTGGATGACCAACACTTTTTGCAAACGGCTCCGAGTTTATGAGGCAGAGCGACGACCTCATCCTGCCCCGACTCGTCTGAACGCCGCCGAAATTTGAGTCGGGGTGCTGGGGGTGGGGGTTAGAGCAAAGACGGTGAGCGACCAGGAGCTTCCGGCGTGAATCCCGGCGTCGTCTTTGTCACTGCACGCTGCTCTGTTCTTTTCTCTTTATTCTTTAAGTTTCATCTCATCCGCCTCTTCCACGCCAGTTGACATGAATTATTCATAATCCTCCCCCAGAGCTCTGTTTAGTTTCACGAGTCCCCCAAGGTTCCAACATCAGGATTATGATATCCGAGCCAACGCCAGGCACGTGCCTGTTACTGCCAGCCGTCGTCCTCCGTGGTGACATTTGGCAGATTTGGGGACGAACCTCCCAACGAGCCTCAATGAAATGAACCCGTGAATCAGGCGTGATGTCCTCACCGTAACAAGACTGCAGCACTCACACACCTCCATTATTGGGCTGTGGTTGGATTTACTCGGGCTTGTAAACATTTTAATCGCATTTGCCACCTCTGTGTGCGCGCCCCTGTGCCCGTGTGTGTGTGCGTGCGTGCGTGCGTATGTGTGTGTGTACGTGTTATCACCCCAGTCAGCCTGGCCTCACAGTGCGATACCCAAACATCTCCTGTTTACTCAACGAAGAGCACCGGACTTTTATCGATTCCCCCAACCTGCACACGGATTAATCCCCTTTTATTTTTAATCGCAGTTCGGACAAATCCCCCCGACTCGAGACAAATGGGCGCACGTGGAGGTATCGAGTGCCAGTCCGGGCTCTGCGGTCCGGATTTATGGAACCGCTGGTTGTCGCGGCAACACCTCTGCCGCAACCCGATGATCAGCAGTCGTGTAGCATGAAGCGCCTCATTTAGCAAAGAGTGTCGCCGTCCCAAAGCCCCGAGATCAAACTGGTGGCTCCTCAGGCTGTAACGAGACAACAAAACAGCCATGAATTGGTGCAGCGTGTGTGTGTGTGTGCCTGTGTGTGTGTGTGTGACAGAAGCACCCGTTATTTCTGCACGCTCAGGCGATCTTCCTCCGACAAGAATTGGCCCCGGTGTGTTTCACAACCTGGCCAGCACACAGAACTGTGTTTAGTTGCTTCTGAGTCCGCTGCCACAGGTCTCTGCAGGAGGCAAGTGGGAAGACAAACGCACGCACGCACACACTTCGGGGGAAATAATGAGCAGGAGCGGCCAGTGTTGTTTTGGCAGTGGTTTGTTTTGAATGTTTTGTTGCTTTTCAGCAGACTTTGTCTTGGACTGTGTGGCCAGTGGAGCCACAGCTAATCACGGCACCATCTATCAGCAGAGAGAGCCACAGGGAGGAAAATCACACCTTATAGCACCAGAAAACCATCAGCTTTCAGGAAACCTGACAATACACACACACACACAAGCAGGCACGGACACACACTTGCATGCATTCTGGATCCTCAAGGGAGCAGCCATAGTTGAGAGAGCCGCGGTTGGACCAGTAAACCGCGAATGTGGGCATCTTTGATGCTGGTTTCAGCAGCAGCCACTTCTCGCTCCGGATTGAGAAGCAAAAATGAAACAACAAATATGACTTGTGTGGAATCCTTTTTTTGTATTTCATTATTTGTATTTTATGTGTGTATCTCTTCAAATGCGCCTCGTTTCCTTTGTCTTCCAGACGGAGGCTTTCAGAACCACTCCCGGCTGCGGACGCCGCCTCTCCCGCTCTCGCACTCGCACTCTCCCAACCATCAGCACCATGTGGCCTCCATTAATTCCCTAAACCGGGGCAACTACACTCCACGCAGCAATCCCAGCCCGGCGCCCACGGACAGCTCCGCCCCGCCCGAGGGGCCCATCGGCGGCCAGGACTCAGGCAGCGCGCAGGACAACTGGCTGCTCAACAGCAACATCCCTCTGGAAACAAGGTATCGCCTCAACTTTCCATCTCGACAACACACACGGATGCCTGCGCGGAACTGTTTGCATTTACAAGAAGGAGCTCGAGCTGTGCCACTGAACGCAACTTTCCACGCTGTCTGCCCAGTATTATATTACCACAGTGCTAACAAGGAGCAAAGCAATAAATCAGAAATCTCTCGCTCAGGGGCTAAAGCCTGCTTGTCTGATGAACACGGTTTCATGGCAAACAGGAGAAAAGTGCTGTTCTCCCCCCCCAACCCCTTTTGATTTTTTTTTCATGGTCGCCGTCTCAGGTTCGCGGCCCTAAAAGTGGAAACAGCGCACAGTGTAACTGGCAGAGTAATTATAATCACACCGGATTTGAAACAGCCCTCACAAAATTACGGTTAGGCTCCTGTGAGCAGCCTTTCCCGTTCCTCCGCCTCAAGTCTGGAATTTTATTTATTTCACATTAATCAGTGTTTAGTTCCCCGGCACATTTCTCAATAGGAGGTCCGTGTTGGAAGCAGAGCTGTCAAGTGGTCTTGGAACAGGGAGGGATGTCTGCGGAGTAATTCTGGTCTATAAATTAGCCAGCATGCCTGTGGGATGATCTTAATCAAGCTAATGGTCACTTTGCTCTGGACGAGGCAGGAGGACGGCACGAACCGGACCAGATCGCCTAATAAATGGAGCTAAATGAACACCGTGGTGTGACATAGACGTAGTGTAGCGTAGCGTAGCTTTGCTGCTCTGGCATTGTTAAGGAATCCCAAGCTGCGCAAGGAGCGGAAGCTAGTTGCTCCACAAAATGGAGGTGTCTTCGACAGGAGAATAACTAACTTAATTTGGCATGACTAAACAGGCAGGCGTCAACAGCATCTCCGTCTCTTCCTCCGGGTTTCCCGTTTCTCCCCCCGTGTGAGACGACTCATTCAACAGGAAAATGAGCATTAATTTCTGCAGACAGAAGAACAGTCAGAGGCATAATGAATGATTAAACGTCATCCGGCTCTGAAGTTAATCCTACGCAGGTATTCCCTGTGGAACAGGAAGCAGATGGTGGGAAGAGGAGTGGATTATCAACAGGCGAGAGTAGCTGATGAAGTCACGCGTTCTCCCGCACATCAGTGCGCTTCAAAGAATGGGAATAATTTGGATTTTTGATGGTGATATCAAACCCATTTGATAATTTCGTGCCAGTGTGAAGTGTTACACATGTCTGTTCTGCTGTCAGACGGCTCTACCCGCTGTTGCCCAGATAAACTCCGCCCGGCCGGGGTTTACCAAGGCAGGTGGTCCCCGAGTGATTGTGCTGGGTGGATTTCTTTCCCTCTTCATTAAAACTTGTGTTCTTCATCCCAGAACACAAGCCAACCCCCTGCCGGTGTGGGCGGGCCTAGGGGTCAGGATCAGAATCGGGGCTTCTTTCTCGCCCGGCTGAACGTGTTTGGCCCACACAATGTGTGTGGGCAGCTCGTTACCCCGCTGCGTCACTCACTGTGATTGGTTATGGGATGGAGTCCTGGTGGAGGGAGTGGACAGTGGAAGGATTAAGGATGGATTCACGTGTACGGCCCTCCAGGCCGCTGAGCCTCTTTGAGGACCTGGACAGAGTATTTGTCTGGCGGTGGGATGCCCCAGAGTCTTGAGACGGAGCTTTGATAAACCCAGAAAGGCTTCGTTATCACAAAGGAATCAGGCCTTCGCGAAGCACAACTTCCCAAAATAACCAAAATCAAACCTGACCAATTTCCCTCAGGATTAGAAAAGCACTCCCTCCGTCTGGCATCTTCCAAACTCAGATGACAGCGGACCCATTTCAGAGCCTGTTGGTGTTTTACTTCTCACTTTGGCTTTTCCACCATGTTGCTTGCTTTGGCTAGGTGGCGCTCTCCATATCATGCAAAATCCCCCTTCACCACCAGTTATCCCCAAAACGTTGAGCTTTTTGAATTTTCGTTAGAAACACCCTGCTGACAGAGGTCGGGGACAGCTTTCCAGCCAAGTTCATTAAAGGAAACGCCATTTAAAATGAATTGAGTCTAAATACCTGAGTGACTGACACGTCGTTCTCCTTAAAGGAGCCAGAATAAGACTTTCAGTGAGGGGCAGAGCACAAACACGACAAGCTCCATCAGAATCAGAACCGGACAGCTCCCGTCATGCCCTCCTCACCACCCTGCCCGTAGACGTAGTTCCATCAGGGCCTCGGTCGCGGTCCCATGCCGTCCTCCTGGACCTCCATCTGTGGGTTGTGGTTGATGTTGCTTGGTGATCACCTGCTGTATCAAGTGTTACTTCTTGCACGCGCCTCTCACACACCCTTCATATCCATCTTTCCACCTGTGTGTAGAAATATAGCAAAGCAGTCATTCCTAGAGACAGTACAGGACAACTTCATTGAGATGGACATTCTGGCATCAGCACGCCACGATGCCGCGTACGCCGACGGGTATGTTGCATGTTTGCTATCTGGCTTCCAGCGCCGTTACACTCTGCTTTGCTGTGAAATCAATGTGAAGCCTGCTTTCTGTCCCCATCAAATGACCTCCATTTGACGTGCCATCAATCATGTGTGTGTGTGTGTGTGTCTGTCTTTGTCCCTGTCCTGTTTAACAGGACGATCAACAAACCCACGTCTGTGTACGCCTTCAGATTAATGTTAAACATGGCAGCCTTCTGACTCGTAGTTACCCTTGTAGTCTTACGTTATCCAAGCAGGAGGCGTCAGAGATTTGTCCCCTTGGTGGCCACAAAAGTGAAATAGAGAAATGCTCGCGGCGACTTCCCACACCCTGAGTCTAAGTGCCACGCTCAGTCATATTTGTATAGCCGCCAAATTTTGTTGTGAGCCTAGTTTAAGGACCTTCACATGGGGCTGAGCGTCGGGTTTTCTTAAAAAGGCCACCCACGCTCTACGGAGGGCGAATAAATCTCCCCAACTCCGCGCTGCCGCTCTATCACTCTCTGCAACGGATGGCCTTGACATGTAGTTACTGTGAATTACTATTCATCGTGCCAGCATGAATAAACAAGGACCCGTTGTGGTCACTAGTCCTGTAAATTAGATTTAATATTGATTCACAGCTGTGACTGAGCCAGATCCACCAGGCCT
Organism: Carapus acus; assembly: GCA_900312935.1. NCBI lineage: Eukaryota > Metazoa > Chordata > Actinopteri > Ophidiiformes > Carapidae > Carapus > Carapus acus. The sequence goes on from OMPJ01002389.1 coordinate 11,321, forward strand.
TGGCGCTCATATCAGTCCAGCACAAGCGTGACTATAGCAACAGCATCCGATGTGCTAGGAGGCAGGATAGCGGAGAGGCGACGGCGTTTGTGGACGGGTCCTGACCGCCATGACTGGCGCCTCCTTTTAGAGACGACGTCAATGAAACCACGTTTTTGTTTTTTTTCCAGGCACTTCCTGTTCAAACCCGGCGGAACGTCCCCCATGTATTGCACGACGTCACCAGGATACCCTTTGACCTCCAGCACGGTCTACTCGCCGCCGCCCCGCCCTCTGCCCCGCAACACCTTCTCCCGCCCGGCCTTCAGCCTGAAGAAGCCCTACAAGCACTGCAACTGGAAATGCGCGGCGCTCAGCGCCATCCTCATCTCCGTCACGCTGCTCGTCCTGCTGGCCTACTTCATCGGTGAGTCACTGAGACACCTACGCACACTCGCGCAAGCAAGCACACACACTCACGCCGCACCAGGCCGAGCTACAAACCACATCGCCCACATACGGCTCTGCTGATACCAGAGCGTTGGTCTATTACCACTTCCATCTCGCCGCCATAATGTCATCCATCCACATATGTGCCAAGATGGGTCGGCGTTAATTGAGACGTGGCCACAGGTGAAATCCAGGCTCTCTTTGTGTTTCCAATACGGTGTCATTTAATGAATATGAATCCGCTGCCCGCACGATATATGGCCTCCGTCATACAGGGACGGCTAGATTGACTCTTCGCTTCATCAGAAATAACATTATCATTCATAGATTGGGCCGAGCCAGTCGGTGGAGACGGGCCGCCCGGTTTCTTGCTCTCGTGATTAGGTCAGATAGGGAATGAATTAGACAGAGCGAGCACACCAGCCCATCACACGCTGGAGCTACACACCTGGAATATTCCTCCTATTTGATTCCACATTTCCTGACCAGCCTCACCAGGTCCCATCTGGATACGGATATCAGCTGTGATAACTCAGTTACGTTATTAAATGAGTTCTGCACTTTTTTAACTACTCTGGCTCCCCTGCAGGAGCTGGATTCATTTCAGGCAATGTAGCGCCTCATTTGTGTGTGTGTGTGTGTGTGTGTGTGTGTGTGTGTGTGTGTGTGTGTGTGTGTGTGTGTGTGTGCGTGTGTTCATGTGTGTGTCATTTGCTGTTTACATGGTGGTGCAGGACATCAGACGAGGTGTTTTGCCGTTTTCTGTGTGTCGCCGCACAGATGTTGTCAGTCTCTCTGCTTTCCCAAAAGTGCCACATTATGCTCAGGTTTTCCTCCTCTGAGTGTCAACGTTCCAGATGCTTTAGCTCCTTTGTTTGTCTGTTTAAGCACGGCGGCTTTCAGGACTGCTCAAGGGGCTCAAAACACAAACATCGATCTGGCGGAACAGGGGGATAAACTTCCAACGCCGTCTGCCGAATGCCTTTCCAGGAGTCATTTTGATACATGTGATCAATAGTTTTAAGGAGTAACGATGAGCAGGGTGATGGCAGCACAGCAGGAAACACTCACGGCTATATGAGTAGTAGTAAAAGTGGTGCGGCGCCGTTTTGTCAGGTGTGTGTGTGTACATTAAGTTGATGTTTTGGTTCATGAATACCAAAGGAAGTACAGTTGAAGGAACAAAGAGAGCTGTGTGGGGAAGGAGGAGGAAGACAAGAAGTGACCTGGGGTGAGAAAGAGAGAGAGAGAGAGAGGGAGAGGGAGAGGGAGAGGGAGAGGGAGAGAGAGGCCTGAGTCTAGATCTCCCTCTCACAGCCCATCAGATCTGGTGTTCTCGGCGAACAGCCTCGTTCTTTGTCACCGATTCAAACGGAGGCGACGCACAGCTCCATTTCAGATATTTTACCATATCAAATAAATTCGCTCGGCCCCAAATTCCTGTTTAACATATAAATGGTCTCGCTGTGAAAAGTTCCTCAGGTGGAGAGAATATTACTGTTCATTTCTGCGACCAGAGCGCGGCAGCGGTCTGCTCCTTCAGCACAGTCTTCATCAGCAGGATAAAAGCTACTTCTCTCTGTTTCTCCTCCACGCCAAAGGAACTAAAACCCGATTATTGGTGGCTGTCCTTTTAATCATGTCCTTTAAAATTCAGACGGCCGCTGTATTTTCCAGATGAGAGCCTGTCGCTCCTAATGACGGTAATTTCAACGCGAGAGCGGTGTGCGAGCTCTGCCTCGGCACTGGTCGGGCCATTTTGGCCCGTAAAAGAAGAGTCTTGCAGGACAAGGATGAGTGTGTGACCTGGCCAGGAGCCAGAGCGTCCCATCAGCCTGATAGCTCTTAATCAGAGTGCGTAATTACACCCTGGCAAAACTCACACCGTCTCCTGGTGCACCACAAGTAAACATGTTGGAGACCGCGCCTCACCCCTAAGATCGGAATTTCCAATCAAGAACGAGGGCCCTGCTTAATTAAAGGCTGATGAGAAAATATATTTAATTCCAAGTGCAATTAATTATTGAGGCCTGTAATCGGGATCTCCAGGTGAGATGCGTAATGAACCCAATTAGGTCTTGTGACAGATGTTTTGACTTGCGGCGCGCTGGTGTTTATGGCAGCTTTTTGTCAAATGCCCCGTCTTGAGGGCGCGTACCGGGGAAAGATGGCGGCGGCGGCAGCGAAGTGAAGTGCGGGCGGCCGATTTTCTCTGCGGTGGCTCATTAGCACATTTGTTACCCGCTCGCCATTTTAAGGTCAGCGGTATCCTCCTGTGCTCGTATCCGCTCACACAGGGCTTCCAACCAAGGACAATGAGGTTGGGGCCCAGAAAAATTCTCTCTGCGTGATCATCCAACCCAGAAAAGCGACACACACGCACGCGCAGAAACACACATACACACACACACACACACACACACTGTGCACTCCCTTCCATTCTGCATCAGGATGGTGTCGTTTTTTTGTTTGTTGTCTCTTTTTTTAAACGTTTTTCCTTACGTGACGTTTGCCGAGGTCACATTTGGATCCTTGTCGGGCCTTTAATGTGCATTCTGCATCGCTCCTGCATTCATAAATACAAATTATGCAAATACGCACACTTCATCTGCACCAAAATGGCAATTTTCATTTCTGCGGCCCAACTCCTGCTTACTAGTTATGCGTCATTAAGTCTGTTCACACTCATTTCATTTTTGAGAACACTTGATTGGTCGTTGAATGCGATTTGGGAGCAAATTGCTCACCTCGCCTGTTTATGTGCAAAGTTTGAATTTCTGTTTTAATTTCTACTGCCACTCAAAATGTCCCAAGTGTCTAATGCCTCTAAAGTAAGCACGGTGTTCTCATACACACACACACACACACACACACACACACACACACACACACACACACACACACACACAGTCCCCAGTCACGTGCCTCGGTAGATGCGTGACATCTCATTTTCACTTTATCACATTTTCCATCTGAATTTTTAATGATTTTGACAATTAAAGTCACTGCTCTCTTGAAGTATGCACTAGCTGTAAGGAACTGCTGAGATCAGAGAGTAGAAGAAGAAGAGGAAGAAGAAGAAGAAGGTGGTGGTTGATGCGCAGCGATCAGGCGGCGGTCTGCCGTTCAGTTTTGTGCTCGTGCTCCTCAGCTGTGTAATTGGAACTTGGCGTGCCCCAATTTCCTGAGTGGTGAGATAAGCGAGCGACGGGCGAAAAAGTGCGATGCGGATACGATGGCGACGTTCTCTGAATGCAGCTCATCCCGGCATGAGTGTCTCGTTACTGCCGGTGCCTGTCGTGGTTTAGCAGCCATGTTGCACCGAAAATCAAGGCGTTTCGCTAAATTTCATGGAATCTTTGGAATCACAGAGTCTTTGCACAATGTTTGGAGCATTTAAGAGCCAGTAAGTCCAAAATCCTGAAGCACTGTGCAGGGTGAGGACCGAGACTCATTAGACCAGAGCCACCAAGAGGTAAATCTGGAAGAAGAGGGGATATGCTT